>JAGKTI010000140.1:125330-180179 GCA_018397915.1 Birgus latro
TTCCCATGAGTTCATTCAGAGTATTGTATGAATCTAATGTTTGTGAGCTTCACCCTAAATTGATTGCCCATTTCTTTTGTTAGCACTTCAGAGCTTTATGTTGTACATTAAAAGATAAGGTTTTATGTAACTGTTGTTGCTTTCAGGAAGTTGTAATAATTCTTCATGTTGTATTGATCATGGAGGATTATTGCAGTAGATTTTATTCATGTATTGTAATTATTTGCAGTTACAGTATATGCTTTCTCATTATAGTTGAGTGTATTGTGTCTTTGTACTACACATCAGTATTACCTGTACTAAATATTACCTGTGTCAGAGAGATGCATTCAGACACCACAGTCAGGTGGATTATATACGCTTTATAGTGAGTGGTATAGATTCTGTTATTGAGTCTGTTGCTGGCACAGTTTTGTGCATTACAGGGAGAGGAGTGTTGTTGATAAGAATATAGAAAGTTTTAGGTTTATTAGTGACAGGTTCAGTATCCTTCAGAATATAATAGATTATTTTAACATAGTATAATATTTGGGCATTGAGATGCTTGTCTATGCAATTTTATGGTATTGGTGAGATTGGAGTGTTCTTATGACTATATACTGTATTCAAGGTGGCATAAGAAGCTTGTTAGCACCACTCCTGTTGCAGTTTATTTTGTGTATTACACTTTTTATTATGTTATTAATAGTGTTTTAATGATGACATGGATTGCATCAGTAACATAAAAGAATATGGAAAGGTGTAATTTGGAAAATAAATTGTTATGGAAGTGATGTTACAAAAACTCGAAAGCCACATAGAATACTATCCTTGTGTGGGATTCTCATACATATTTCCAGTTGCATCTCTATCATAAGTCAGACTTGCTGTTGCAGGAAGAACTACACAAATGCAGGATGGTTTTGCACTCTCTCTTCCCCATCCTTCCAGAAGAAAACTCAACCTGTGATAATTTTGACATGTATCTAAGATTTTTTTCCTGTAGGAGGAACAGTAAACATGGGAAGGCATTGAAGTTTCTTGTCCTTACTCTTCCTGCAAAAGCAGATCACATGTACAACTGGGCATTGTTCGCAGTTTGTTTGAGTATCTCTCCCCTGTATCGCTTACTGGATGAGTGAATTAATATCCATATCCATTAAAACTATTTACTAACACGGTGGTCTTCCCCGATGGCATCAGGAGGTGCAGGAACTGTCTAAGTCGCCCAGATCACCCAAGGTACCACAGCCACACCCACTCAAACATTCCAGCCTCTCTTGCACACTTGTAGCACACCATGAACCACATTCACATCAGCATAAGAGGCACCCTAGCACCTCTCTCCTTTGGTAGTTTATTCAGAACATGCAAATCAAGTAATGCCATGCTTTCTCGTTACACCTTCAGTCCAGTGATATTGAGTATATATATGATGTGTGTATATATATATATATATATATATATATATATATATAGATATATAAATAGATATAGATATATATAGATATATATATATATATAATATTTTTTATGCTTGCTTTCTGCAGACAGTTTTATTCGCCCTTGGAAAGATTGTTTGAAACTGAAAGGTTAGAAATAGCCTCCAGGAATTCCTTCAGTATCCTGGCATTCTCCTAAGCTGAATTAAATCATCTGGAAATAGCATGAATAAAATGGGAAGATAATGTCATTGGCTTGAAAGGGTAAAGGATCCCCTTATTGAGGTTGGCTTATGTTTTCTATGAATTAGAAGCTAAACCAAGTTCCAAAACCAGCAAATTGCTACCTGTCATGATTATTCTATTGTGTCCATGGAATTTTACCTGCATATTGAAATCATGGTTATTGTGAAGGTAGGTGTGTCCATAATTCACTCATTTGATGTAGGGCTGCCTTCATTTCACTCAGCATTGAGAGAGTGCCTGGTTTCTTGTAGCTCTGGAAACCTTTTACAGTATTACATTTGGTAATAACCATAACCAGATACTTTAAAGATTGGTGGGCTAGTAGGTTATGGCACCCATCCTAGCTGTAGCAAACAAAGGTTTACAACTGACAGGTGGTTGAGTATGTTGGTCATGTAATACTGCTTAGAGATAAACAGTTGGTCACTTAGTTTAAATGTCTGGACCAAGTAACCTAATGCCAGGCCCCTATGCTTATGATGGGACAGTAAAGGATAAGATGATAGTTAGATAGATATTGAAGATACAGTGGTTTCAGCAGCATATGTTCACAGTTACAGTTTCAGTATATGGGTATAATTTCTTCTGTTTAACCTATTTATGGCACTGAAATGGCATGTATGGGAATCTATTGGTAAAGGAGAGGTGCCAGAGAGCCTTCTAAGCTGACGGGAATATGGTCTCATGTCATTTAGTCAGTTTGTTTTCACCTGACGGAATTGGGCTACTGTACTTTCACAGTTTAGATACTGAGTTGTGGTTGTATATGGATTCAGTGAACCTCAGTTTTGAGGTGGGAATGAGTCTCCTCGGTTACTACTCAAATTGGCCTTCACTTGACGTCAACATCAACTGAACTGAAAGAAGTTAGAGATCTTCGTCAGGTTAAAACTAATGCAGCGTAGCAGTATCTTTGTTACATAATTCTTATTGTGCACCTACAATTCATCCATATTGCACCACTTTATATTAGCTTACAGGTAGTCCTCATTTCTAGTCAGGGATGTATCCAAAACATCAAAGCTTTTCCCATTCAGCCATTGCTGTAACTTTGGGGAATCTGCCAAATCATTTCCATAGGGAGCAATCAAATTTCAAGGGGTAAGCATCTGTAATTCACCATGAACTTGATACAGAGAAAAGAACATCCAAAAAGACATCATATAATGAGGACTTACTGTATTAATGCCACAGTGAGTTACCTGTCTTGGAAGTCTTAATTATAGTTCTACCAGTTATTACACCACACACACTGTCAACACATTGGGTGGGATGCTAAGTGGCTTCGGAGATTTTGCAGCAGCTCTTCCCTAGTAATTTATTGCACACGTTACACCTTCATATTCTTTTGTATGGAAGTCAGTATTAAAATGATATAATGGGCATACAAGGGAACGTTAATGTGTAATATCGAAAGTGAATTGCTGAGGATGAGGTGCTGTGAAATCTTCTGTTCTACATAGAGTACCACCAATTTTCCCAGTGCACTTAAAACTTTTCTCATTTTTTGTAAACCACATCAACACCTTTCCAGTTGCACCATTTTTCATTCTTGTTGCTCTTAAGCATAGTATTCTTTGCATCTGTCATGACCATTATTTTTCTATATTTTCTGTTGTGCACAGTATACTATTTTATGCACATTTTATACTAGAACATTTCCTGTGTTACTGAATTTTTTTTTGCACAGTTAAAATGCAAACATGACATTGCACTAATGAACAGTAGTTTCTGCACCTCTAGATTTGCAGGTAGAATGTTACAAATCCTGAATGCCAGCTCTGATGCAATGATTATTTTAATTTTTTTTTTTTTTTATAGGCCAGAGAAATGTATTACAGATGCTACATACATTTGTATTTATTTATTTTGCAACATAATTTAATAGTTGCATGTATTTAATGGTATCTGTAATTCTCTTAAGAAATGTGTACGTTTGTAAGCTTTTATTATATATTTTGTATATTTTTTTCTTCATGATGATATTTGAAAGTGGTATATTAGTTGCTGCTTTGATGCAGTGAGAAGAATTATTTGCTTAGGCTTCAAGATATAATGCAGGAGGCCATCTGTGTTTATAACACTATCTTAAGTGATCAAAGGTGGTGGTCAAGTGGATGGAGAAGTTGGCTGTTTGAAAAGATGCAAGTTCCATACGAGAATGGGACAGAGAACAAAGTGATCATTTGAATTATGTTAAAACTGTCTTAGCTGATTTTCCAGAAGGCCTCCTGACAGGTTGCAAAATGCCCTCATTAACATTAGGTCAGTCCTGAATAGGATTGTCAGTTAAGAGAGTGTTGCAGTATGCATTCTAGTGTGTTCCGACATATTTATACTGTGTTGAGGATTCCTTAATCAAATGGCGTATAGACCTTCTCACTAATAAATACACACAGTCCAGCAAAACAGATTCTCATGACACTTGTCACCTTGCATCTCAGAAGCCTGCTACACCTGTAGTCACATGTGAAAGATTGCACCACCACTTCTGTGTCAGATATTAGTTGACATCTTAAAAATATATATCTTGCTAGTCTTTAACACATTGATACAGGTGGTCTCCTGCATATTGTATTTTATGATTTTGTACGATGATTATTGAAAACAAAATAGTATTTCAGGTGGCCTGCTGTATACAGTATTTTGTTATTTCATATGATGATTGATCAAGTGAAAACGAAATTGCTGCGTGATATTTTTCATTGGGGTTTTATTTATCTGTACTTGTACTGATGGAAAGTTAAAATGAATGCAATACTGTATACCTTATTATACAAGCATTCCACTCTCTCTGCTATCAGGGGGTACAAAGACAGGTATGTGAATATTATAATGTGTTAATGTGACGTGAGAGGGAATAATGAATTTACATTTTATGTGTTGAAATTAAAGTCTTTTCTGAATGAATTGCTGTATTAAGATAAACTTTGTGTATGGGTGGATGTTCTTGTGCTAGTGTTGGCATGGAGAAGTAAGTGATGAGCACAGTTTCTAGTACAGTATTTGCACTTAGTTGATTTCTTACTACCTCATGGAACCAGGATGCTCCCAAAGTTTGAATACTAAGTCGTAATTGCATGAATTTTGATGAGAGTTAGTTATAAATTAGGAATGACTTCTTGGTTACTAGTAAAATGAACCTTCCACTTTGACTGCTCTTGGCCATCAAGTGGACTGAAAGGGGTTTGGAATTTTTGTCAGGTTGGAAACAGTGTGTTATATTTGAAATGTCTTGTGTTTTTAGTGCCATTGGCTATTTACCCTCATGGATGTCTGGGCAGGTACATTGACTCAGTGCTGGTTGTTAGTTGTCATATAGTTCTGGATACCTTTATACAGTGCTTTTTGTCTGATTGGTGTACTGGAGAGTTCGACAGGCCCCAGAATCATACTGTGGTTCCTACAGTTGTGAGTTGATTGTGCTAACCTTGGCTGGAGAGAGATGCCTTCATGTGGCAGCACCAATGTAACCAGGCAGCCTTACTACCAATGGTTATGCAAGCATCCCTCCGCTCCCTCCCTTTTGTTTGAAAGGAGTTATGTGGGCTGCAGAAGGGCAGTTCCAACCTGAAGTCCACTGGGTCCATGTCCTGATGAACTTGGGACCACGACAGCAATAACCACAGTAGCAAATACAGTAATTCAGAACCAGCAGTGCTTTACGTGCAGTGGTTTGAATCCAAGAAGTGGTTGGAGATTTTTTTGTCATGTAAAATTCTGTCAGGATGGCAGATTGGTCAACTGCATCTTGATTGTTTTTTATCATGGTAACTTCGCTTCAGACCTTGACTCTCTGAAGGATTAATATGGAGTTGGTTGTTGACCATTTTTAAACTTTGTCATAAGTGGATATGTTAAGAATGTGGGCATAGAAAGTGTATTTTTTACTTTTTATGTGGTTAGGTACAATTAGATACAAATACTGTAGGCATCTGGTGATTTAACAGTTAGGAAACACCATTAAGAGTGGTGACTTTCCCTAGGTTCAGTCCCCAATAGGTGACTGGAGGCATTTGATCATTTAACTTTACCAAGTGAAGTAGGTTGGTTGTCTGTTCTTAAACGTACTTGACTGTAGTAGCCAAGCCTCAGGCTCCAACACCTCAAAAGAGGTAAAATGGATTGGCAATTAAGCTTTTTTTTATTGTATCAAAATAAACAGCAAGCAGTGCTTTGTAATACTTATGTGCAAATGTAATAGGATATCTGTGCCTGTTTACAGTAGTATGTTATTGTTACATTTATGTAGTGTTCAGTGCAGTTGCAAGTCAGCTTATGATTTATTTTTGGTTTGCACTGATGTTTATACTAAAGATGCTTGAATTCTAATTCATTACATTGTAGTGAAAAAGTAGGCATGGCCATTTAAGGTAGTGCCAGTATTTCTAACTTTTATCCTTTAAGATGGTAGTCCTGAGTTTTTTTTTTTTTTCCAGCATGTGCTTCTCCTTAATACTGTAATTTACCTTCTTTCAGCATTCTTGGAGTACACTGTGGTCAATAACTGTGGAGCTGTATATATTTGTAATTTTACTTTATGCCATATTTACATATTTGAATCAGTTGGCATGTCGGTATATCTTTAAATCTGTTTACGGATTGCACGTGGTATAGTTTCAGTATAGTTGATAGTATTGCACAGAAATTTGTTTATATTGTTAGTTTATATCATCTTAATGGTTATGGAAGATTACGTGTCTACAGTCAAGTTCAGAAGTTTGTGGTACAGAGACAAAAACTATCAGCCTGTTTTAGATACTGTACTGTACAGAAAAAATGCTTAAATCACAGTCTGATCCTCGTAATGAGGTTGTTTCAGGTCATACAGCTTCATAAATACAGTCTGATCCTTGTAATGGGTTGTTTCAGGTCATACAGTTTCATAAATGATGACTAACAAACTCATAACTGCTGTCATATCATAGACAATAGAGTATGCTTGTGTGAACATAAATATTGCATCTCTTCATTATGATAAACAACGAGATGGTGAATAGTGAATTTTGAAACCCAATGATAGTCTGTACGTGGGTGCTCGCACCCAGGTAAGAATAAATGGAGTTTTGAGTGATGAGTTTTCTGTGAATGCTGGTGTGCATCCGGGGTGCTGATGATCTGGTGTTGATTGCAGGGAATGAAAAGGAGGCAGAGGAAAGATTTAAGAAGTGGAGAGATGGTATGGGGCACAAGGGCTTAAGGGTAAATGCAGATAAAACAAAAGTGATGATATCTAGGGTTGGTGGCGGTTCAATCAGAGGAGAGAGAGAGTGGCCATGTGCAGTTTGCTACAAAGGTGTGGGAAGTAATTCCATCTTGTGTAATGTTTGTGATAAATGGGTGCACAAGAGATGTAGTGGTATTAGAGGTAGACTGCGAGATAATGCTGATTTTATGTGTGTGGCGTGTCGGAGAGAGCAGGTGGAGATTGTTAGGCATGAAAGGATTGAACTTGCTGGTGAGTCTCTTGAGTGTGTGGAGGAGTTTTGTTATTTGGGAGACATGTTATGTGCCGGAGGTGGGGCTGGAGTTAGCTCAGTTGCTAGGGTGAGAAGTGGTTGGAAGAAGTTCAGGGAGCTGTTGCCTCTCCTGACATTGAGTGGACTCTCCTTACGTTCTAAGGGGTCTTTGTATGCAGCATGTGTTAGGAGTGTGATGATGTATGGTAGTGAGACCTGGGCAGTAAAGGAAGAGGATATTCGCAAGTTTAAACGTACAGAAATGACAATGTTTAGGTGGATGTGCAGTGCGTCCCTGCGTGCAAGGCCTAGGGGGGCTGGGTTTATGATGGAAAAGTTGAGAGGTAGGATGGGACTGGAGTGTATTGGTGTTGTGATGAGGAGAGGTAGGGTGAGTTGGTTTGGACATGTGGAGAGGATGGGGGATGATAATTGGGTACAGAGGGTGAGAAGTGTTAATATTGGGGGAGGGGTTGGGAGGGGTAGACCGAGAAAGACATGGGACGAGGTCATTAAGGGTTAAGGGACTGAACAGGTAGGCTGCCAAAGATCGAGCAGCATGGAGAGCCGCCATTAGGTAACCAAGACCATGCATGCAAGCATGTTGGAGCCTTGAAAAATGAAAACGAAAACGAAACATAATCGTTGGACTAGAAAGTGGAGTCTGCATCTGTATCACCCACTGTACCATGGACTTGTGACTTAGCTGTACGCACACTGTTGGGTTTACATTAGTCAAGTCATTTAGCATTTTACGTGGTTGTGTATAATTTGCTGTATCACATACAGAGGAATTAGTTGGAGAAGAACAGGGAGGTTTTAGGAAGGGAAGAGGTTGTGTATATCTTAGATCTTTTGTGGAAAAGTTTCTAGAGAAGGGAAAGAAGTTGTGTGCAGCCTTCATGGATTTGGAGAAAGCATATGACAGGGTGAATAGACAAGGATTGTGGAAAGTATTAAGAATATATGGAGTAGATGGGAAGTTGCTGAAGGCTATGAAGAGTATGTATGAGGGTGCAAAGGCTGCAGTGCGTGTGGATGGTGAACTGAAAGTATTTTTCCTTTTGAAAGTTGGATTGAAACGAGGATGTGTCATGTCTTCATGGTTGTTCATTCTGTATATGGATGGGGTTATAAAAGAGGTACAAAGTAGGGCAGTGGATGTTGGAGCAGCCCTAGTGAGAGAGGGGAGTGTTTGGAAACTCCCTGTACTGTTGTTTGCAGATGATACTGTGTTGCTAAGTGAAGATGTAGGGGAATTGCAAGGCTTGGTAGATGAGTTTGGGAGAGTGTGTAAGAAATGGAATCTAAAGATGAATGTAGGGAAGAGTAAAGTGATGGTCTTCGACAGAGGTGAAGTCAGTGAATGTACAGTGAGATTAGATGGGAAGGAAATGGAGAATGTGAGTGTGTTTAAGCACTTGGGTAGTGTGATGAGTAAGGATGGAAATTTAGAGGGTGAAGTGATTGAAAGAGTGCAGCAGGGAAGAAAGGTTGCTGGCTTCTTGAAAGCAGTGATAAGAAACAGGGAAGTGAGCATGGAAGTGAAAGTATTGTGATACCAACTCTAATGTATGGAAGTGAAGCTTGGACCTTGTTGGAGGGACAGAAGTCAAGAGTGAGAGCAATGGAAATGAGTTATTTGAGACGAGCATGTGGA
Source organism: Birgus latro (assembly GCA_018397915.1). Classification (NCBI taxonomy): domain Eukaryota; kingdom Metazoa; phylum Arthropoda; class Malacostraca; order Decapoda; family Coenobitidae; genus Birgus; species Birgus latro. The sequence goes on from JAGKTI010000140.1 coordinate 134,117, forward strand.
GTCACATGGAGAGACACTGACATATGAGGAAGTGAAGGAACGTTGTGGTGTGGATGCGAATGTGATAGGAAGCGTTAGGAGAAACACATTATGGTGGTTTGGACATGTGGAGAGGATGGAGAGTGAGAGACTGATGAGGAGAGTGTATGTGAGTGAGGTGGAGGGGGGGAAAGGGAAGAGAGGGGGAGGCCAAAGATGAGATGGAGGGATGCAGTGGAGAGGTATATGAGAGAAGGGGGTGTGAGCTGGGATCAGGGCAGTGATATGGCAGGGGACAGAGCAACATGGAGGCAATTTGTTTGTGGCCACCCCTTACGGGATTGAGGCGTCTGGCAAAAGATAGATAGATAGACATACAGGGAATGAGATTAGTTGATGTCCGTGTCGGTAAAGGAGATTCTGTGCTGCCATGTTTGTGATTATTGTGGCCTAATCCTTTTGCTGCAGTTGATTCTCCTCAGCAAAATGCAGCTGTCTCGCATTTGTAGATGATCCATTATGACAAGTGGAAATGTTGGGTGGATGAGAGAGAGAGGTTAGAACTTGAATATTTTATTTTTTCTAATGCTTTGGGCTACAGGGAACCCAGACTCTCTGAAGATGAATTCCATGTAGCCTGCAATATTAGAGAAAATAAAGAATTCACGCTCTAACTTTTGTTGCTTTCCCACCTAACATCTCCTTTCTGATATTTGTTGAAACATAATACAAACGTTTTTATTCACATCCTCGGTATTATTCAAGACAGATTTTACCCCTTCTCTTTTTTCTAAGTAAATGTGTCTGAGGTCAGTTGTAATGAAATGCTAAGTTCATAATTTGCAGCCAGAGGGTTAAAACAGATAATGCTTTCTCTATCTTGCAATCTTCAGTAAAGCTGATTTAGTAAGTAATGTTCTCAGTGATTAACCAGGGATTTTTTTCTTCTCGTCTTGCTTATTTGATTTTCTTACCTCTGTATTATTCTTCCAGCATCTACAGGCAGCATTCTATATTAGCTGATACTATAGTTCATTCGCTTTAACTTGGTGGAGATTTTTTGTACTTTTTCAGCTTGCGAATACAGTATTTCCCAAAGCTTTGTGGCAGAATAAGACAGTATGTACTGTATTATGGCTCTACAGTATATCCTTTCTGTAGCACTTATTCATGACTAGCATTAGTCCAGTGTTAAACTCATGTTATAGCTCAGCATTCAAGAGGAGAGGTGGCAATTTTAAGCCAAGTTGAAGTGAAAACAACTTGTATGGTAATGATCTACTGCCATTGTTTGTCACTGCAGCACAGAATTTCAGATATGTTTACACACTTCTCTTAATGCTCTAAATACCCTTTGTCATAGTATTGTACAGTATATTACCTTCAGTATTATAAGTTTTTTGATTTTTTATTATATGTTCTTTTTCCTGTGTTATTTCTCTTTTACCATATCCTGCCTTCTTCAGGGACTGTTTTCTTGTTAGTTAAGGAGGCTCTGTTGCATCTCTTCCTTACCAATTTAAATCAGAATATGGCACATTAATATTCACTTGTTTAATATTTGTCAGCTCTGTCGATATTAAACTGCTATAAATGACACAATTGGGAATATTGATGTTCAGTGTGGAATATAAATTTCTGAGGAAGAGATCCTGGAAAGGCTTCATAAACCAGTATGCTAGGTGGTGTATGAGGATTTGTAGCACCTCCTCCATAGTGATTTATTTCTCATATTACTTGTTTGTTATTTATGGCTTTAATATTGACATAGTTGACATCAGTAACAAAGGATAGTGAGGTGTAATATCCATAACTAATTGCTAAGGAAGAGTTATGAAATCTCTTAAAACCTCTTAGACTACAACATCTAATCCAGTGAAACTATGTCCCCAAGTCTTCCTATCCACTGTGCCTCATTGTGGTTTGGTATGTTACAGGGAAGCAAGGGCAAGAAGCCAGAAATTGCCTCTGTGTTGGCCCCTTACGATGCCACCAGCAGCAACCAGCTCAGCCTCCAGCGTGGCCAACTGGTGATGATACGTAAGAAGACTGCATCAGGGTGGTGGGAAGGAGAGCTGCAGGTAATCACTTATATATATGAGCTATTCCTTTATAATAAATCCTCATTTGTCAGGTATGTGATCCAAAAGTGGTATTGGGTAGACAAGATTTTTTTTCAGCGTCACTAATCTAGAATACAATACAGCTAAAACAATTTAGGCAGAACCATCTGAAGTACCACTTCATGCTGTGTGCTGAAACATTTTGTCATATGTTCTGAAACATGTTATTTTCTTACTAAGATGGTATCAGGGTGGATTTGGGCAATATTGATTGATATTGTAAGATACTCATTGGTTACCGTAATCATAATATGACAGCATATACGTCTGGCCGACATTATCTCTTACTGGAAGAGTTTTTGGTAGGATACTGTTTATCAGAATTTGTCAGTAGATGTATAGCATTGCTGTGTATTTAATTAACTGATTACATTGCCTTTTTCATAGTTTGGTAAGTTAACTGAATAATTAACCCATTTCATAATGTAATTTCTGGATCCTACCACAGTCCATCCTTAGGTGGGATAAATAGTCATGATGATGATGATAATGATGATATATTGTAATTGGTAGTTTGACTGCTTGATTGTTGGTTGCAGGCAAAGGGTAAGAAGCGTCAGATTGGTTGGTTCCCAGCGACATATGTGAAGGTGCTGGGTGGTTCATCTCGTTCCACCCCGGTGTCCATGGAGCTAACTGGGCGTGAGGATGCCCCACCTGACAATGTCACCACCCCACCCACTGCCACCACACAGGTCACCATCACCCCACCCACTGATGAACCTATGAAAGGACCCAATGATGCTTCCAATGGTTTGTTAGACTTATTTTCTCCAGTACAGTACCTACATAAAAATTAACTAACAAATAACCCACTGTATTTCAGCAATGCAGCTGCTCACACCACAACATACTTATTCACCTCATATGCCCCACTCTCACAGTTTTTATCATCAGACTTGCAATTTGAATTTGTTTTACAGGTTATTTAAGGTCTGAGTAAAAATAGCTAACAGTATGCTTTAGACACTGGAACCAAGTAAATGAGCATACTGGGATTTATTTTGTCTCCAATTGGTTTGAGGCACACTGGTAACAAATTTGGCATTAGGTGCAGATATGACAGTTTTTAACAATAAATGATTAGCTGAAGAAAAAAAACATAATAAATAAAGTACATGTAGGGTATTCATAGATTAATATGCCATGTAGTTTCAGGGAAAATATATTGGCAAGAAAAGGGAATTGTATTTTGTTTTTGTTGATTTGGAAAAGGCCTTTGACAGAGTCCCTTGAGAGGTGGTGAAGTGGGCAATGAGAAAGCTAGGGTTGGAAGAGTGGCTGGTTAGGGTGGTTATGGCCATGTACATGGGTGCTCACACTCAGGTAAGGGTGAATGGAGCTTTGAGTGATGAGTTTCCCATGAATGTTGGTGTGCATCAGCGGTCAGTTTTGAGTCCCTTGTTGTTTATCATGGTGCTTGAAGCCCTCTCACGTGACTTCAGAGATGGACTCCCATGGGAGATGTTGTATGCTGATGATTTGGTGTTGATTGCTGAGAATGAAGGGGAGGCTGAGGAAAGATTTAAGAAGTGGAGAGATGGTATGGGGCACAAGGGCTTAAGGGTAAATGCAGATAAAACAAAAGTGATGATATCTAGGGTTGGTGGTGGTACAATCAGAGGAGAGGGAGAGTGGCCATGTGCAGTTTGCCACATGGGTGTGGGAAGTAATTCCATCTTGTGCNGAGATTGTTAGGCGTGAGAGGGTTGAACTTGCAGGTGAGTCTCTTGAGTGTGTGGAGGAGTTTTGTTATTTGGGAGACATGTTATGTGCCGGAGGTGGGGCTGGAGTTAGCTCGGTTGCTAGAGTGAGAAGTGGTTGGAAGAAGTTCAGGGAGCTGTTGCCTCTCCTGACATTGAGAGGACTCTCCTTACGTGCTAAGGGGTCTTTGTATGCAGCATGTGTTAGGAGTGTGATGCTGTATGGTAGTGAGACCTGGGCAGTAAAGGAAGAAGATATTCGCAGGTTTAAACGTACAGAAATGACAATGATTAGGTGGATGTGCAGTGCGTCCCTGCGTGCAAGGCCTGGGGGCGCTGGGTTTACGATAGAATAGTTGAGAGGTAGGATGGGACTGGAGTGTATTGGTGTTGTGATGAGGAGAGGTAGGCTGAGGTGGTTTGGACATGTGGAGAGGATGGGGGATGATAATTGGGTACAGAGGGTGAGAAGTGTTAATATTGGGGGAGGGGTTGGGAGGGGTAGACCGAGAAAGACATGGGACGAGGTCATTAAATGTGGCTTAAGGGGTAAGGGACTGAATAGGGAGGCTGCCAGAGATCGAGCAGCATGGAGAGCCGCCATTAGGTGACCAAGGCCGACACATGCAAGCATGTTGGAGCCTTCAAAAACGAAACGAAACGAACACTAATGGGATGTATGTATGTATGTGGGGGTATGTTGTGTAGTGTGGTGCCAGGTACTTGTGTTTTAGGAACAGTCAAAAGAATTATGCAGAGCTTGTTTGGATGAAAGGAGTGCTGGATGAATGAAAGCTTAACCAGAATGATGGTGCATGGTGAGGAATTTGACACTGATACTATGATATATATGAAAATATAAAAGGAGACCTAGAAGGATCTGTTTTGAAATACTGTACAGTATTTATAAATACACATTCAGGAAATGATAGTCAGGGCTAATGTGTTGATAAAGAAAAAGTTATACAGAATTCACTTTGTTACACTGGATAAACTCTTTGAATGCAGTAGCAGTACACAGGTAGGCCATTAGTACTAGCACTTGATAATTTTGGTTGGAGGAAGCTTAACATTTGGTGATTATTTTTGCTTTGACAGTGATGAGACTCTGTGGAAGTTTATCTGTGGGAGATACTCAGTATACTCACACTGCACCTCTCAGACATTACTGTCTTAAGTTGAGAGCACAGGCTTATATAGTAGTGCTGAGAGATGTGTTCTTGTTGGCTGTGGAGCTTTCGTATGCACCTTATATTCATTGTGTATGTTACTGATAGAAAGAATGGCAGTTGATGTTTTTGTTGTAGCTGTAGACTCAAATGGATATGAATCTGTTGGACCGTAGGTTGCAGCTGCTTTTCCGCTATAGTCAATCCCCCTCCTTTCAGGGGATAGGGAGAGAGATGAGAGATGTTTGTATAGCTAGTCTGTGGAGCTACCCTGTTATATCAGTGTCACCACATGAAGGTGTCCCTCTCCAGTATCTGAATTGTGTTGGTATTAAAAAAAAAAAAGTTTAAAACACACAAGAAAATATTAATATCTAGTATGCAAAGTATAAGCTTAAGAGGAGATGGTATGAGTGTCCCATTACAGCGTGAATACAGGACTGTTTGTTTCTTTACCATCCTATCTAACAGGGCATTTTTGCAGAGTGGGACATTTAACAGCATATCAGTTGCAGTAATAGTGAAGTCTGAGTGGATGCATATTTGCTGCTAGATGTTCATGGTATTGATTTGACATCACAGTGGTATCTAATTGAAGCAAAAGACTTGAGAAGCTTGCCTTATTTGCTTTTTGCATAGTTTTTGCCGTTATCTAGTGAGTCATATGCAAGAAAGTGATTAATATTTGAAGTAACGTAATGATTCCAGTCCGCTGGTTGGGTTTACATGATATTGACCCCTTGAATCCGGTGACATGTTTTTTTTAGTCTTTTTGTTGTCTGCAGATTATTTTATTCAGCTTAGGATGGACCCATTGAACTGGAAGGGTTAGATACAGCCATCTTTAACCTCTGCATTATACAGGGGCTCTCCCAAAGCTAAAAACAGTTGTTTCAAAGTTGTGAGGATAAAACGAGAAGCTCCCTGGAATAATTCTGCACTTGTTAAGCTCAGTAAACCAAGAAAATGGAGATTAGACAATGAATTTTTTTTTTTACCCATGGCACTTTTATAGTTCCCCCTTGAAGCAGCATAATAAAAGTAATATGAGGCACTCCATGGAAGAAGTATGAAGGTGCTGTGTGTTGGAAATTCCATATTCTGTCCTCCATTTCCTTGATTTTGATTTGGACCCTACACCACAAAGCTCTTCAAATAAGAAATACACCATTGGAGTTGAGGAGTAGATGTAAAGACAGTTTAGTGTTTCATGACACATCGGTAGAGTACATTGCCATATGCACAATAATTTTGTACCTGCTTCCCAGTAGTTGTGTATCAGGTGCACCCAGGTGTCATATTAACCCCTTGAGTATGGGCAATGGCCTTTTAAAATTTATAGTTGCTGCTACTGGATGATTTTATTCAACTAGGGAAAGGCCTCTTATATTAAAGGGGTTTTTTAAGGCTGTAATAACCCCTCCAGTTTAAAAAGTCAATCCTACACTGAATGGAATCACTGGGAGATAGCAATAATGAAATGAAAGATACTACCTTGGGCTCACTAGGGTAAATGAGAGTACCTTTTTTTATATATTTATTTATTTATTTATTTATTTTAGCTGTGTATTATGCTGCCAGGCATTGATTCCAACTTTACATTGTGCTCAGCACTGCAGTAATAAAAGTAAAGATGGGGACAGATGCTGTAAGGTGTTTAGCCATGGTGTTCATCTCTGTAATGTTGACCTTTAGGCAGTGGAGGTAAATTCACTGTGTAGGGCTCAGCAAACATAAATTTGCCAGGTATTTATGTAAACACACAGACACACTCCTCAGCTGGTTAGCCACCACTTTCCCTTATCTCTTTCAGCTGGTTATGCTTGATGATAGTGACTTTACTATCTGATGATATGTTTATTTGTCCTAATACTGACTCTTCATAAGTCTTATTCATTTATTTAGTAATAGATAATTGCATGGTGAACTTCAGTAGTTTGGTACTACTGTGCTTTTGCATTGAGTGTGAGTAGTAAGCAATTGCTTACATTGCTTTGCTATTAATTTGATTTAGAAAGTCAAGGAAGAATTGCAAAATGACCATCTGATTTGGTCATTTCAGGAAAAAAATGAGAGAAAGAGAGAGGTTGAGGGATGCATGGGTTGGTGTGACTGCCTTCCCATTGCTCTATATCCTCGCGCTACTCGCCGGCCTCCCTCATCACACCTCCACATCTTCTTGTCATGAGGTTTTCATCTCGGATCTTGTTACACTCCACGACAGACAACATGTTAACACTCATTTTGGTTTGTCATCTCTGTACTCTTGCCTCAGATATTGCTGTAGTTTTTACTGTTATGTTGCAGGATAGAGTATTTGACAACGCTCATTTTGGTTTGTCATCTCTGCTCATGTCTCTATATGTCTCAAATTCTGTATGCTTCTGTTGTAGGACAGAGAACTTGTTAACACTCATTTTGGTGTGGCATCTTTGCTCTTGCCTCAGATATTTCCATATGTTTAATTCTGTACTGTTGTGATGTAATAGGCCTTTCTGTCAGTTACTTTAGGCTGCTGAAAATATCATACTGTTGGGAAATTTGGAACATTAGCGGTCAGCCTGTCAGTTTGGGTGTTTGAAAATTGGAGGTTATGAAATGATAAGATGCCTTGAGATCATTGTGGAGCATTTGTTTGCATATGTATTGGCTTTGGCTCCACGAGGTACTGTATGCTCTCATTACCAAGCAGTATAAAGTTTGACAGTGGCTTAACAAAATTTTTGTTTTCATATATTGAGAGACAGTAAGTAAGTGAACATGTCATGAAGAGTTATGGATTGTAGTATAGTATTATGTTGAAAGTCAGATATTAGGCTTTTAAGTCCTACAAGACTCCTTTTTGCGATTCCATTGAGATGAGAGACTGAGGACAGATTTTCTTTATATTAATTGATGGGTGCAGCAAATCATCATGCTGGAAATTTTTTACCATACGTATTTTGACGCAGTACTCCCTGACTTTAGAAAGTATGACATTATCTGTAAATTCAGTACTGTGTGCATTATAATGTGAGTCATACAATATATCATGATATTTTAGAATATTATTATAAACTTGGACTTGATCCCACCAAGACTGAGGTAAACAGTACATGAACTGAGTGTATGGATGAAGAATTATAATGTCCATAATTTTGTTATTTATGATGCAGTTGTTGTTTGCATGCAGTAGGACTATGTGTTTGAATGTTTTATTATTACAGTAATTATTGTAGTACAGGTGTGGTAGACTGTGCCAGTTGGCTATGCCAAGTGTGTGTGTGTGTGTGCTTCATAATGTATTTTATGACAGCTGAAGTATCAAAGGGTGAACGTATTTTATTTTGTAAATACACTATACGTATATATATATATATATATATATATTGTATTTACTCATTTAAGATGTGTTGGTTATTTAGGTTATTTACAGAATATGTACAGATTATTTTTATTTATAATATTTTATGAGATTATAGGGTTATCCCTGCCAGAAGAAGAGGCTTAAATGTTGTCACTCATTTGTATATATAGGCCACATATATATATATAAACTAGGATGTATGTAAAATTATGTATATGTTGAATCATCAGTATAGGAGAGAGTACTGATTAGCATCTTATACTGTAGTTTAGCAAGAAGCTGTGAGTCTGTTGTATTGCCTTAAGATGACAAGTGTTGCAGTGGAGATACAGCACTATGATGGATGACATTATCAGTGAATGGACATGTTGCTGCTTCACTCACCATACCTATTGTTGTATCGTACTCAGGGGTGTATTCTAAATGGCCGTCGATATTTCATAACACTTCTTCCTATATGATTTTTCTTGCATGTTGAGCCATGATGTCCTCGTCTGTGTTATCGATGCAAACTGTGTCAAGATAAAAACCGTATGCTGGTACTAGCTTGCAGGAGAATGTTACTCAGTAATTTATTAAATAATAAGGATGACATGCTTTAAAGCCTGCTGTTCCACTTAGACTACATCCCTCAGTCTGAACAGTTCTCTCACTTTTTTTTTTTTTTAACAAAACATGTCGACCAGACCAGTAGCTGTATTTGCGACCGTTAGAGCTGTGATTTTACTCACTGAAATGTTATCAAATGTGTGATGGAAAAAAAGAAAAAAACAGGGAGAATTATGACTGCTTATCTAGCTGATTTGTAACAGCCATTTGCTGCATGGTCAGTGCTGAATGCTAAATGACCAAAAATACAGTACTCATAGTAATTTGTGTTATGTTCGTAGTAGCCACTGGTGCTTTAATCTCATTGAAAACCTATCTGCATCGGTGTTATAGATCTGAAAACCAGCATACATTGTGATGCATGTTTTCCTGATATTACATTCAAACCTTCCTCATGAGAAGTACGTTAATTCACCGCCCAAGGCTTCTCCTGTGCTGTTATCATTGCCAAGCTGCTTTATATTTGTTTTTGCTATGGCACACATTTTGACATTGTGTGTGTGCTTGAACATGTCTGTGTATGTACATCTGTGTCTTGTGTCTGGGTGGCTGGAAAGTAATTGGGTTACTGTCAAATTGTATCATGATTGCTTGAAATGCATGCTGGAAGGTTGATGAAACTTAACATTCTCAGGCTCCTCTGACTCACTCTAACATTAATATAATTTCAGGACTGAGCCGGAATAGAATATTAGCGTTTTCCTAACCATATGAGGGTTAATAGTCATAGTTTTACACTCTCAGGCTCCTATAACTCACTCAGCTAAATAAAATCATCTGACATTACCTAATACAGAATACAGTACTGTACTAGAATTATCCTGACTAAGAGAGAGTTAAAGTTATAGTTTTGACTCCTCTCCACACTTGAAGTACTGTAATGAATTTGGCTTGTAGCTTACTCAGTGACTTGCCTTTAGCAGAATTTAAATACTTAAGCAGTTGAACTTAGTACAGTGGTCAGGAAGGGCTGATATTTAGTTTGTGATATTAACACCGAGGCTTTTATAATTCACACTCAGATGAATATTGTCTAACGATAGCAGGAGTAAAATTCTAGAGTTGTTCCGTTAATGAGAGAGTTAATGCTGACAGTATCAACACTCAGGCACTCATAACTCTCATTTGAGCAATATTATATAAAGTTTGCTGGAGTAGAATGCTAGAGTTTTCTGGACCATGAGAGAGTTAACTGCTTTTGAACTGATTATAAAAAGGAGACCATAGATGACTTGACACTGCTTCATATGCAATGGTCCTTTTTCTTTCTTTGTTACTCCATTTGTTGACCTTGCCTGTCACTATTTAGTATATATCATAACTGTTATGTTTTTTAAAATTAAGTAATTAGTTCTGATATACTAATTTCTGCTTCAAAAACAGTTGTAACCGAATCACTGAAGGTTAAAGACAGCTCGATTATTTTAGTTTTACCATGTTTTGTACGATACTGTAATTAACACTGATAATATACTTTGTGTTTGCATATTTTAGATTGACTGGGTCTAATTTGGAATTGATTCATGGTTGCATTTTTGTTTTCTCTCTATTTTAAAATCTGAGTTGACTCCTGAGACGGTTTCATGATGATACCTAAAGTTAAATGAGCAATCTCAGTGTGTTAAGTCTGAAGTGGTTTCTTAATGATTTCAAAAGTTAAGTGAGTAATCTCATTGTGATAAATCTGAACAATTACCATTATAGAGCATCATCTACTTTGATCATTTTCTGCTCATTTATATGCCAGAATTTTATGTGTGTCATTTTAGTGGAGTTTAATCATATCATTCCAAAGAATAAGCTAGACTAAATACATGCTGAATATGTGTTGAGTAAATTAGTATTTAATTATAGACCACTTTCAAGTTTATGAGTGACCTGATACATTCAGAGTTTTATTTATTACAGTATATTAGTTATTTGTTGGGCATATGTTTTCCACAGAAAATTTAGGAGGATTTATGTTTCATAGTTTATTCATTTTTGGAGATGACACAAATTTCAGAATACCCGGTGAATGCATGTTTGACTAATACAGTAGTTGTGGCAGGGCTAACTTCCCGTGTAGAGTAATATAACTCTAAGCAGTCAGGGGTGTGGCACTGTGAGGGTAGGGGTGGCAAGGCTGTTTAGGTCATTGAAGGAAGAAACCTGAAAACATCATGAGAATTTAGAAATCTACTTAAACTACAAAATTTTTGTCTTGTAAGCTGAACCACACCATTAGATAGTAAACCCTATTTACCGAATTTCAGCTTTAACACACTCTTTGAGCCAACCAAACAACCTATTTGTATACCATATGAAGTTTGTGGTATATGCAGCAGATGCAGCCAACCACTTGATTCACTGCTTCAGTATAGCTTTCAACCACGATTTTAACACTTCCACTGCCACTCTGCTGATTGCCCTGTTAATTTTAATGCTGTACTTACTGTAAATTTGGTACTGATTTTAAATATTCAGTGATTTATAGTATATATGCATGTTTACAATATTCAGTTGTACTGGAAGGATAGGTACAGTATATGAGGAATCTGGATTCCCAAATTAAAGTGATTATGAAATATTAGATTTTACATCACACTGCTCGTTTCAGTTAGTTCTTTATTCGGTATAGAGGGTTTACTGTAATATGATGTAAGGTCTAAGACATAGTTCACAAAATTTTGTTGTCTGCCACTAGATAATGATTTCATAACCAAAGTCTCTTAAATGTATAGAATATTGGTAAAAGCTTTACTTATTTTATCATTGTGGGGATGCTATGATGAAGTATTTCTTATAATTATTGTCCTGGATCATAATCTGGTCACAAACATTGTTGTGGAATTAAACTGTGCAGAAGGCACCGACAGGTTTTGTGTCTTGAGTTTAGTAAGGGTGTACAGTAATTTGATATGTGCTGTAGTTGTAGTGGAGTGTGAATGATCAGTTGACTTTTCTTTTCTCCCTCTCTTCTATCATTTCCTAGGTTCACCTTTCAGCTGCAAGCAGCCCGTTTAGGTTGTGTGGATGTGTTGGTGTTGCATTGTCATCTAGAATTAGTATTCAAGACAGATGCATTTCATGTTGTTTTTTAATTTTTAAGGTATCTGTAAAATGGACATGTTACAGTGTAAAGGTGTACTGCATTTATATCTTCCATATAAAACCCATACAGCACATCAATGCTGGTTGATAAATATTTATTAAGACACAGTGGGGGGTAGCTATTACAGCAAGTCAATAAAGGTTGTATTTATTGTTCAGCAAGACTTCTGTGTTACTCAGTGAGTTGTTATTCCTTGTGGAATATATATATTTTTAAATTACATTCCAATATATATGGAGACATCATGGCAACCCTCTGTCAGGGAGTTCTCACAAGAGATTAGAAGTTACACATAAGTAGTTGAGGTAGCTGTGCCATGGTTGCTGATGCAGTATTGTACCCAAGTGTGCTTCACATAATTATACTGTACACTTATAGTTGGCATTCTGAGCAATGTTCCATGACTTGCATGACAGATTTAGAGTATGAGCTGCTTCAGTTAATAATATTGTAATGCAGTAATGTTGTTTTGTGATTATGGTATACATGATGGATCTGTTTGTCAGTGATTGTAATTTAATAAGTACATTGTATCTTTGGGCACACCTGACCTCATGATGTCATTGACCTGATTCAGTTGAATATATGAAAAGCTAAACACAGGACAGTAAGAAGTATATATCATACGGTACAGTTTAGAGTGAGAATAAGTTAATGTGTGTGTGTGTCGACGAGTTGTATTATTATATGAAAGTTTAACATATTTACCCACATAATTTTCACATCAGAATCTCAATTTTAATTTTGGTCATTAGTTCAGTACGTTGTTAGAAAATGATGTATAAGTGTTGTTCATCAGACAGTGAGGTGAGAAGGGTTCACTATGGGAGAAGCTAGCTGGTGTTTAGACTTGTAAAATGGCTGTATTTTTAAAACTGAGTGTGCAGATGTATGGCCATAACCCAGATCTTTAGCAATTTATGAATTTTTGAAGCATGTGGTGATATTCATGTGTGACATTTTTTAATCACTTTAACAGTTTATGAAGCATGTGATAATGAGAATTTGACGTTTTTGTATCACTGCTGACTACACTCAGTAATGTGGGATGGAGGCTGATCACATCCAACAAGTACAGTTGTTTTGTCAGTGACCATCAGTAATTTGAAACTCACACTGTAGTTCACTCACTTTTGATAATACAGCTGAACATCTTTGGTAGCTGACACTTGTTGCTCTAAAGTTTTATTACTGACGTTTTTAGTACTGTATTGTATTTTACTTGTTTTGAGTTAATTTAGTAACTGTATCATGTTGAATCTCTTTCAGAATCTGAAACCTTTAAATCTTTAAGGATTACTGTGCTGTAAACAGTAAATCTCTTTCTGTAATAGTGATAAAAGTGTAGCATGAATTTTCAATCTTGCCTTGACTGAAGCCCATAGTATCACATGTATTTAAGGTTATAATGTATGCCTGTTAGCAGTACTGAGCTGAGGTGATGATTTTGTACATTGATCTTGGGGATGTTGTTATTCAGCCAGAAACTATCACTGCAAAATTTGGGGTTAAGTAGTGTGTAAGCAAGGTCAGTACAGTATAGTATTCAGAAACTGGTGTAACTGACATGTAGTGTGTTGATGTTGTGACCCCAGCCTTATCTGGACATGAACCCAATGGACTGCAGGCTGAGGTTGCCCTTTTCCTGCAGTTCACCATCCCCCTCTCAAGGGATAGGGAGAGAGCTGTGAGATATTTGCATAACCAGGTATCCCTCTACATAAATAGCAGATATTGAAGCCAAAAAATGAGTGTTTTCATGTGGAGTAGGGCAGCTGTGTTTTTAGTCTCATTTCAGATGTTGTTACTGCATTAGTCTCAGACCAAATTCATTATCCGCTTCACTTGGGACTCTGGAAATAGCCGGAGTGAAGTGAAAAAGTACATCATTGTAGCAGAGGCATTGCTCATTGATCAGCAATTACTCTGTTAACCTTTTGACGTTGAATCAGTTAAGAATGGCATCTGTACCCCACACTTAAATCTAAAAATCTGGCCTTATCTCACACTTGAATATATTGGTTCTTTGTACTGGTTATTGTGAATGATGGCATTTGGCCCTTCAGTGTACACAAACATCACCTGTTTGTGGGGTTCATATTTTAAGTGGCTTTGGGGATGTCATAATACCTCTTTCGTAGTGATTTATTCTGCACATTGCACTTTGGTATCCTCATGTATTTTCCCAAGGCAAGCTATGTAGATACTAGAAATATATAAGCAATATAAAACAGAAGATTAAGATGTAAGATGCAAAATAAATGGCTTAGAAAGAGGTGCTAGGAAGTCTTCTTTGTCACCTAGAATTCCACCCTAAGCTTTAACAACGTCTCTCAGTTTCTGGTGCATGGTAGAGGAGGCTTGCTGAGAGAAGTAAACTGTTTTTTGAAAACCGAGAGCATGAAGGTGTGAACAAGCCATCAGTTTTTTAACGATAATTTTTGAAGCTTGTGATGGTGATAGAACATGTCTGACTATTCTTTATCAGTGCTGACTACACTCTGCGATGTGGAATGCAAACTGAGCTCATATAGTAGTTACACTTGTTGTATAACTTACCATCAGAAAGTAGGAACTTTTTTACACCATTTGAGATGCCAGGTGGTCTGGTGGGATAGGTCTTTGTGTCAGAAAAGGCTTTGGGGTATGTGCTCTGGTTTGAGGCCTAGAGGCAGTCACAGGTCTTTCTGTTATGTTGGCCCCCTTTCCTTAAATGTTTAAGGCTATGGTAGCTTACCCTTGGGACCCTGTGCTCTAATAGGGGTAATAGGGGATTGAGAGTCACTTTTTATGGACACCTTTGTGCTCTCAGTTATAAAAATACAGCTCTTAACAGCAAGGGAGGAATCACTTTTAGAAATGCTGGACTGAACAGTATGCCGACAGTGCCAGTGTCTGTACTTAAGATGTCTGGATCATTAAATCTGTCAGAGAAATTATATCATAATGTATTTTTCTCCTCAAAATATAATTACCAGGTATTGCTGTTGACTGTGTTGACATTACTTGTAATTTTATTAGCAAGGTTGTGAAAATTACTTAAGGTCTGTTAGTGGGCCATTTATATAAGTCTTCACTGTAAAAAAGAAATCCAATGATAAGTCTGAAAGCTCTTTATGGATAAATAACTTTTATACATTTCTGGCTATTCTGTACTATTGGCACTTTTTGTTTTCATCACCATCATCATCATCATCATCTGGACCTCCTGTTCCACACTAGGACAGGATGAGGAGTAGCAGTGTCCAGATACCCAAAGTTTGCCCAGTCCAATGGGTCACATTTCCATTCGCTCATCATTCAAGCCACTGGAATCCTGGGTCTATCTGTATTTATATTGTGCCAGAGATTTGTAGAACTAAACTGTTTTAGTTCAGCTGCAGTATGGCATATAGTACCCTTTGTACAGTATATAATGGGAGATAAGTTGTTTGATAAGGTTATGAGTAGGTGTGCTAGACTAGACCAGCACAGTAATATTACATTTACACACTGGTAGGTAGTCAGCTCCAGACACACTGTGTAGTACGTTTGGTGAATTGTACTGGTATGTTAAATTACTTTTGATAATGTTCTTCAGATTAATTATCTTTGTGTCACACTAATGTCTGTTGATAGTTATTCTCATCATCATCCTTTATTAACCCCTTCAGTATGGTGATGCCTATTTTATTCTTACTCTTATGACAGTTTCATTCAGGTTAGGTTCTTTTTGAACTGGAGGAGTTAGATAAAGCCTTCATTGACCACTTCACTACAGGAGGACTCTCCTGAGTTGAATGAAATTGTGTGGAGATGATGGGGGGGGGGTGGAGATGTCCCCATATTCAAAGGTTAATTTCTTGCCACTTGGCAAAGGGATATAATTTGCATCATGATAAAAAAAGAATGGGAGGTGGAAGTAGTTATGGTCAGAGTACAATATAAACCAAGTGAAACTGTCTCACCATTAGCCCCTTCAAGCTTAGAATGATTTTGTGTTTTATTCTAGCTGGCTGAAGACGATATTATTTAGCTTAGGAGAGATTTTTCTGATTGGAGGAGTTAGAGATAGCCTTCACTAACCTGTGTACTGCTATGAGGCTCTCTGATGCTTATTTGTCTGAGTGTAGCAAGAATATATGTATCATCTGAGTGATGGGTTCAGTATCTGTGTTGCAAATTTGTTTCACCGTTTCATATCAAGCATACAAATAGTATGAAATGAACTGTGGTTATATGTATGGTATATTCATTTTATAATTGTTTTTCATATTCTGTGTATTTGGCTTATTTAAGTTAATGTTAGAGCAGCTATGAATATTTTATCTCATTCAACAAAAAGACATATTTGAAATTTTGTTCAAATAATTTCAGACTGTTTTATTCAACTTGAGAAACTTTCTTGTTGTGATTAATGAAGGTTGTCTCCAACCCCTTTGGCTTATAGAGTCTGTGCAAAGTTGAATAAAAGTGTCTGGAAATTGCAGGAATAAAATATGCAAATGTGTTCTTTTAGTGAATGTGTTAATAAGGCTAATATTGCAAATGTACTTTATGCACTTTTCACCACTAAAGATGACGTGAGATATTTGGCAAGTCGGTGGTGAGAGTGAGTGAAGCTGCAGGTGAGTGTCTTCCCATACGCTGCCTCTGTTTGTGTCCCGGACCGGTATTCTCGTCTAATTAGCAGCCCCACCTCGTCCTTCGTGATTTATTTTGCATATTTCAGTACACCTTAAAAATTTTCTTATATTGTAAATCCTCATTCTAAGGTGCCATTTTTTGATGTTATGTTTTACTGTTGAATTTCCTGGAATTTACAGAAAGATTCCCAGAGTTCTGTTGCATCCTTTAATTGTTTTCTGCTAGTCTCAGTCCGTTTACTTTACCATATACAGTACTTTATATGGGAAAAAGCTGTCATAGTTGAGTACACGTTCCACTTACAAATGGTGAGGATTTACTATACACTACAGTAGTTTGAATAAATATCATAAAGGGGAATACTTACATACATGTTGCATAAATTAACTGTTAAGAAAAACGTACTGAAGAGTCTGCTAACCCAATGAGAAAACTGGTCTCTGTGCCTGCTGCTCATAGGCTGGTATTCTCGTCAGGTAAGGAAGCACCCGAACACCTCTTGAGTGATTTATTTTGCATATTACACCCTGCCATCCTATACTGTGTTACGTAAAACCTTCTGACATTGCCATTATCTGCATAAATAATGTATGAAATGATATTAACCACCCATATCCAGAAAAATCACTAAGGAAGAGGCATTAGAGAGCTTCCTTACCGGACGAGAATATGAGCCTTAATGTAGACCATGCACAGGCTACACTAATGCACATGGAAGCTTCTCACTGCATAATATACAGTAATTTGTATGGCTTGTTATGGCTTAGTGTACTCTCTGCGGGTTCACAGTACATCTTCGTGCATTTCTGTTTTTGCTGTATTAACGGCTGACAGGACAGCTGTATGCTTAGTAGTTTTAATGTTATACTGTTATAGAAGAACATAAATTTGATGTATGCACAGAGTAAGATGTATCAGTGAAAATCCTCATTATATATCAATGACGTTCTCCAATCAACGTTTTTCCCTTCAGCTGGTATTATTAACTGGGGAAGAACAGCCAGTAAGCTTTATAGGTAGCAATGAGACTTACATGGGCAGTTTTCTGAAGATCACCATGGACTTAAATAGAAGAAGAAATAAACTAAAGTAAAATAAGAAAAAAAAAAGCTGTATAATGAGGAATTTCCGTACTCTTTATGGTTATCATGACTTATCATTAGCCTGCAAGAATTGTGTATTTATGGCAAGCAGGTTTTCATTTAAATTACAAATTGACCTTTTTTTTTTTTAATAGGATACAGTCTTGTGTAACATATATGCATGATATTATTTTTAATATGTGTGTGTATGTGCTCTTCTTTACCTATGTCTACTGTCCAGCCAGAATGTCCGCAGTTGTATATGTAGTTTAGTACAGTAGTGGCACTCCTGACTGCTTCATGTGGCCTTTACAGTCATTTGCTTGAGCCGTAAATCATGACATGGAATGCAAGACACTGATTTCTGAATGCTGTTAATAGAATGCCTGTGGTTATTAGCTGTAATCAACATGCATGCCATGTTACAGATGTCAGTTTGTAGTGGTAAAGGAAGAAACACATTCCACATTGGTCTTGTCCATCAGAAATTATCATCAGAAACTGGGAGCTTGCATTCTGCCGTGTGATGATGTGATGTAAAGTTGATGCGTATGGTCCATAGCCTTACATTGTCATACTAACTGATGTTGCTTGCTTGCTGCCTTAGACAGACTTTTTAGCAATGCATTACGTATGCCATGATTTCGGGTTTAATTCAGTTAAGCTTGTTTTAACTAAGTCCTCCTCATACACTTTGCCCTCACTTGTTGGATTCTGTGGTTGTGTTTAATCATTTGCTGTTAGGGTTTCTGGGAGTTTTCTCTGGCTACACAGAAATCAATACCTTTGGGTACAGAGGTTCACAGCTCACTTTGTATCAGAGCAGATTATGAAACATTATTTGCAGTTAATATTAAAATAACTTGTTAAACTTTCTGCTATTTTCAGCATAAATTAACAGTTACTGTATTATCTTATATTGCATCTAGGCTTAAAATATAGGTGTAGTACACATCACAAGACACTGGAAACATTTTAAACCACTGAGCCCAGGGGTGTGTTTTTCATTTTGTTTTTGCAGTCTCATGATGATTTTATTCAGCGTAGGACAGACATTTTGAATTGGAGGAGTTACATACAGGCTTTGTAAGCTTCCTCAATATGAGATGCCTTTCTGAAGTTGAATGAAATAGTTTGGTAGCAACAGGAATAAGTTAAAATGGATATTACCCTGTTTCAGGGAGTTAAAACTAGTGTTTGGGTATGATTTGATTTATGACTGAAAGCCAACACTGTGTTTCAGTTGCAAGAAAGTTTGTATGTGATTTCATTTTCAGCCACCTAGTTGTTGTGTGCTTGTCTACATATGTGTGTGTGTATGTGTATGTATGTGGTGTGTGGATCCAAGGTCAGTATAGCCCTTGAGTGTATGCCATCCAGCTGCCTGCATGTCGTACAAAGATTTATAATTTCACAGACTGTACATAAGCATTTACAATACTCACTCCTTCTAGACTGAGGACGGTATTGTCAGTGGGTTTGGAGATTTGTAACATCATTTCCTTTTCAGTATACCTGTAGTCTGCACATTACACCTCAATATTCTCTTGTATGTCACTCACACAAACTACGTTGACATTAAAATGATATGCTATAAATAACACACAAGGGACTGCTAAAGTGTAATAGGCAAAAATAAATCACTAAGGAAGAAGTGCCAAAACCTTCAGTGCTATCTAGAACACAGCCCAAAGGATTTATTCACAATAAATAATTCAACATTACACATGATTTTATTGATATTTCTGTTTATCACGCTATACAGTAGATTGTTTGCATTACAGACATCTTTTTTCCAAACTAACCCATATTGAAACCCTTAAAAACATTAAAACTGACTTTGTATGAGATGGTTATCCTCTTTATATTTATCAGCAGAGTGCTGTATTTTTCATATAGTTGATATTTAAAAAGAGCATGATATATAGCTTTGTAAGACAAATAATCTGTAATCTAAATTCCGTACACCATAACCTGAACACTCTTGTCCCATGGAATTCAGATTTGAGTCATCTACATAAGTACAGTATACTGTAATAACTTCCAAAAAATAGAAGAATCTTAAATCAGTGCTGTATTGCTCTTTCTCTGACGAATTTGAGCCTTTGCAATATAGAAGGATAAGTCAAATATTATCCGTGATGATTTTTTAACAAATTATATTGTTTACTATGTTTATTATATTTGCAGGTACAGGTATGAACATTGTGTCATTGAAGAGCACTGACAGCATTGATGAGTTGTAGTGTTGTCATTATGGGGTTAACATGGCTGTGCTGCTGTCTGTATGGGCCAATGAAGAGCAGTGTGCATTGAGTCATTGTCAGTGGAGTGAAGGTATACCAGGAATAAAAACTCATTTCAGTTTTTCAGCACAATATGTGAATAGTGTTTGACCAGAGTAGAACATGTACTGTATGGTTTAATTACCATGTTCAGAAGCAGTCACACAAGTGTTACTGATGATGAACAGTTTGGCTAACAGCCCACAAAAATCATCTCACTACACACTGCTCTTCTTTAGTGCAGACAGACAGTGGAGCAGCCGTGTTGACTATGCAGCAGTGACAATACAACTCACACTCAAGAGTGACTGCTTCACAGTGATAGACACAGTTGTACTTGCAGATACAATAGACATTGTAGTCATCACAGAACAGTGTAAAACAAAAATTAACATGTACAGTATGCAGTACAATACAGGAAATGTCATTATATTTGTTGAGAATTAAGTATGATAAAGTCAAGGTGCATAACAGTACACTTCCAAGGTGATGATGGGTTAAAGATCAGAGGCAAATTAATATATACAGGTATACTGTGCATTGTAAACTCATAGGGAATAATATTTGACTGGCTGGTGCTGTTTCCAGATAAATAAACAATAGTCTTGATTCTCTGTATCATTATTATTTGAGTCTGAAAACTTATACATTAGCTTAATATACACATGTGAAGTATTACCGGGTGGGTGTTTTCATAAAAAAAATATCAAGGGTTATCATAATTTCCTTGCCTGTAGGTTTCACTTTGGACATTAGTTGAGGAATCCGGGGTTTATGCTCGTATGTCAGCCACCCATGTAAAAAAAAATGTACATGAATCATCTCAGTTTTATGGCAAATTGAGTTGAGAGATGAGAAGCTTCACTGGATTGAGAAGATAGAGAATCTGCCACAGTATCGTCGTTGCATGCTTGAGAGATATGCCATTTAAATAGGGGGATATCTTGATTACCTGCTGACAATAATTTTGCAACAGACACATTTTTGCTTTTGGATAAGCAACTGGTCACAGGTCTGTTACAACTGTAATAATGCACCATAGCCCATATGTTGTGCCACCCCTGTGTCTGGCACAATAGCATTCTGAGTTAACTTTTAGCCCGTCGTGTTTTGGTCATCAGTTTACCTTTAACCAGACCAAATTTGGGTTATTTTTGAATGCAAATACTGTTGGAGGTACCTGTTGCCATGACTCTGGGATTTCCATTGGTAATTCCCATCCATGTTCCTATATTTCCCCATATATTATTGCTTGCAAAACCCTTTTGTGTGAAGAAAAAAAAAAAAGGCTTAGAGGCTGCAACGAATAAAACTGAACAAGAAAGAAGGCCAAAATCAAGATTTTATTCATTTCATGGTGCCAGGGCAGATTGCATTTAAAAGACTGGGGATTTTAGACAGTTGAAAAGACAAGCTAATGAAGTCAGTTCTGGAGTTCACCAGCCATAGTCATGGAAGACAAGGATTATCTGTTGATTTTTTTTTCGAGTTTGACAGAAAAGGGACGAGAGTATATTGACAGATGGGTGCTGCATACCCACCTTAATGGGGAAGGAATGCAAGTAGAGAGCTCAGGAAACAGTGATAAAGGAGAGAGAGAGAGAGCTGCATCACTGCAATGAAGAAAGAGACTGAAGGAAGTCAGTGAAAGGAGGAGAGTTGATTAAATGAAAACCCATTGATATTGCCGTGTTTAGAAGTGCTGCATGTTCTTCATACATAGACCGCTGTACAAGTCAGCTTTTGAGCTGGGTCACACCTTTTTTTAGATATAGCTGGATTTTCAAGTTTTTGTTTACTTTTGTGCATATTTTTCATAATGTCTTCATTCTTGAGGCACCTATAAGAAAGTTGGGTTGTCCGCCTCTGCAACCGTTACCAACATTTGTGGTAGTTGGGGATACTTATCCCAGGCCCACAAAGGCTGAAACGATGATGTTCACAGCTTGACTCAGTTCCTAAAAGGCAGTGAACCTCTCTAAAAATTTGTAATCATCTGGACTTCGAACACCCTGGTGGACAAGTGGTTTTCACCAAGTGGCATAATCCCTGCAGAATGTCATACTTTGGTAGTGCAGTTGCTTACATGCTGCACTGCATATTCCTCCAGTATTTTTATTCCTTTTTTTGTGCTTCCCCTGCCAAGTCTTCTTCCATATTCTCACCTGTGGCCACTGTAAGTTCTCCAGCGTGTTCGTAGGTATTATATAGCATGAGCTGAACAGTGATGCTCCTAATTTTTGGAAATATAAGAGGGAATTCCAGGAGGGGATCATAGATACTGTTCTGCCTCATTTTCCATGTGAGTTTTCTAGGTTTGTGAGGTTTCTCTGCAGTGTTCGTGTACCCCTATACATTCTCTCTTAATTCTTTATTATTAATATATTGTGCAAGCTTGTTGTGCCTGGTTGTGCACTTGTAATGTTGCATTACAACATGACGCCTCATGTGGTTGGGCATATTTTTTACATTATTGCTTTATGTCTGCTCTTTGTAATAAATTATGCTTTGAAGAAATGTGCACCTTGGTAGCATGGCTTGCTCTTCTGGGAGTACTTGTTGGTCATTTTACTGTTCCAGCTATCTCTTTGGATGCTGTCACAGACTTCTATTGTTATTCTCTTGAGAGGTCATGTGCCGAGTTCCTGTTGTGAATGAGTTCTAGTTAGCCCTTGCCTGTATACTTCAACAGTATTCCTATGGCTCCCCATACTATGTGTATATAGTTTCTGTTAATATATACTCGTATCTTGCTGATGTGTCTGTGCTCAGCCATTCCAAAAATTAAATAAATAGTTTTCCTAGGTTGCAGTCTTCTCTCATACTGAGAGAGGTTGAGACACCTGTAGGGAGGAGAGGCTAGAGACCATTCGGACTCATCACCTGGTTATTTGGTTATATGGTTACCACTCAGTGATGTAAATGGTTTTCTAGGTTACAGGAAACCATTAGGCTTCACACTCAGTGTTATGTCATCTAAGGAAGAAGTAGGCTGCACTACATCAAGTGAGTGGATAATAGTCACCACCATCTACCACTGTGTATAAACGTCAAATGGCTGATAGTCTGTGAGGGCTATTTGCAGTATGCTGAAAATGAAGCATTCTGGGAGCAAAGTTTTCTGACTACTAGAGTCAAGACTACCCAGTGGTGTTGTCTGTCTCGACATGAGATGTGTTCCCCAGGTCTGGTCATGCAGGTGGCCAAGCAGATGTGGATTACATGGTACCTTGGAACAAGTAGGTGAATAGACAAGCTCTGGAGCTGGTGCAAGATATTCAGTATCTTGTGCAATGAGAGGCAAAAGGAAAGTGTGGAAAGGAAGTGGAATGTAGGGAGGCTTAGGAAGGAAAAGGGCTGGTGCCTTGAAGGTCATTTGTATGGAACAAAATCGTGAGTGTAAAGGTTGTTATCGTTGACACAGGTTCACCTGGATGTGAATCAAGTGGACCGCAAGCTGAAGTTGCCCATTTGCAGACTTCCTCAAACTTTTTGGGAGAGGGAATTGAAGGACATTTGTGTAACAGTGATTGATGCCACCATGTGAATACTGTATATCCCACTTCAGCATTGAGTATAGTATAGAGGCTGGGTGTGAGATACTGATATACAGTTAAAAGTAATGAATGAGAACAGTGGAAATGTGAGTGGAGATGAATATGCTCTTTGACAATATTGCAGCCTTCAGTGTTCTTCTGAGTTTGCGTTAAAGTTTTAAATCCCATCAACCCAACATGTAGTTGACAGAATTCTTACTACCTCCAGATAATTTCAGTCATTTCATAAACTGTAAGAGTTAGATACAACCTTCATTATTTCCATCACTGATAGAGCGCTTTCCTAATCTGAGTAAAATGTTTGGCAGTAGTAAGAATAATACAGTAACTAAAACAACTCCATCAGTTTGAATGGTTTAAACTGCTATACTTGCGTTTCCATTTGGTTTCGTTTCACCAGCATGCATGTTAACGTACCATGCTTTATTTCACTCGGCTTCGTCATGGTTAAATGTTGGAAACAGTAGAAAGGGGATTCCTAACAAGAGCTGTCAGTACCCGTGGAGATGATATAGGTACAGTATTTAACCCCTTCAGTATGGTGACATTTTTTTCTAGTTTATTTTTCCTGCAACAAAATTTTTTTTATTCTCTTTACAAGATCTCCTAAGTAAAGAAGATACTTAAGGCTATATCTGACCTCCTCAGTTCGAAAAGTCTATCTTGAGGTCAGTAAAATTCTTGAGATAGCATAAATGAAGTGTAAAATACATCACCAGATTGAAGGGGTTGACATAAGACTTGTGAATCTGTAAATGGAGTCACTAGTTTTCCTCATAGTTTACGTTAACAGCCGTGTACTGTCCTATATCCTTTTTGCTTACTGACATATTGTATAGTAATGTGATGAACTGGCATGCAGCATTTTTTTTTTTTTTTAATAGGACCATACTTTGTATATGTACAGTAATAATTTCTGTACAAAAGGGACACCATACACTATATAATATCTTTTGCATGATTACTGTCTCTGATTTAAGTCACTGTTTCACAAGTAGTAAGCTCTAGTTGATTGTCTTTAATTTCTCAAATATAAAACTCCAGATGATTATACAGTTCACATCTGCCCCATTGACAGCAACGAATGACGTGCAGGCAGAGTACGGAGGGCAGGGTGGGAGGGTGAGGTCCAGCTGGGCAATATCCCTCACCAGCCCCAGTGAACAGCAACGTCAAAGCGTCATACAGGAGATCATCACTACGGAGGCGTCATATCTGGCCGAGCTGCTTTTGGTCGATGAGGTGAGTAGGTCAGGTTGATGTGGTAAGTAGAATAGGTTGATGTGGTGAGTAGATTAGTAGAATAGGTAGATGAGATGAATAGGATAGTCTGATGCAGTGAGTACAGTACAGCATGTTGATGAAGTGAGAACATATGATGAGGAGAGCAGAGCAGGTTGATGAGGTGAGCAAGAATCGGTTGATATGTCAAGTGGAACATAAAATCCTTCAGCATAGCCTGAACAGAAGATCTTTAGGAGCACCCAGCTGAAATGGCCAGTGTCTTACAGTCAGCTGAGTTAAACATTGCCACATACAGTACATCCACTCTTTCAGAGACAATGGCTAACCTATACTGCTTTTACCTTAACTCGGCACAGATTTTCGTCCTGTTGTAGCTTATTTCACATAGGTCACTGAAGAGAAATGACAGTGCTACAGCTCTACATCCTTTCCACAGGACATCTTCATGATTAGCATCATATATTAACGTCAGACTGTTTTTACAACTTGTCATTCAAGATGGAGAGATGTCAGTTTTAGGCCTGGTTAGAGTAGAAGATTATTTAATCTTTTCTGCTCTCATTTTCCTTACGTGGCTAGTATTCTTATGCTGAGACATGCTTGATTTATGTAAATTCCTTCCTCAGTTTCAAAACATTTGAATACTGTGGTAATAGTTACTTTTGGTGATGTAATTGGTGTAAGAGGAAATCCATCCATCCATCCATTATTCAATCCTATGTCACCCCACAGAGGAGCGTAGGAGCCCGGGGCTAGGCAAGTTGGGCATGACATTTAAGATGAGAGTGACCAGCCTCACTCATCCCTGAGTGGCATTACATGAGAATAAACCCCAATCATCCCTTGGATATAAACCTTCACCGGCTCAATCCGATTGGAGCGCCGTAATTACCCACTAAACCACCAGGTGCTAAAATTTGGTTATATGGTTACCACCCAGTGTAGTAAATGGTTTCCTGGTGTACAGGAAACCATTTGGCTTGTCACTCAGTGTAGAGTCACCCACAGGCAGAAGGACGAGGAAAGAATGAAGGAAAGAAAGACAGAAGAGGGAGTGTAAAGTCACCTGTAGGCAGAAGGACAAGGAAAGATTGAAGGAAAGAAGGATGGAGGAGAGGTAAGGGCAGACACCCGAGAGCAGCACTACATCGAGTGAGTGGATGGTGAGCGTCCCCACCTTGTGATAATTGTCCTTAAAAAAAATTGATATAGTAGTTAATACTTATACTGTACTTTTAATATTTAACAGGTGTTCATCAAAACAATGCGGT
This sequence comes from Birgus latro, assembly GCA_018397915.1. Taxonomy (NCBI): domain Eukaryota; kingdom Metazoa; phylum Arthropoda; class Malacostraca; order Decapoda; family Coenobitidae; genus Birgus; species Birgus latro. The sequence goes on from JAGKTI010000140.1 coordinate 160,206, forward strand.
CGTCTGGCATCATCAGCGAGAAAGAGCTGGACACTCTCTTTGTTAACTGGAATGAGTTGATACTGGCAAACTCTTACTTCAACAAGTGAGTATATGGTTGTTGTTGTTGTTGTTGTTGTTGTTGGTGGTGGTGGTGGTGATGGTGGTGGTGGTCCCAGGCTCGTGAATGTGAACCCAGTGGACTGCAAGCTGAAGTTGTCCTGCTGTCCACCATCTTCCTTTTTAGGGGTAGGGAGGGAGTTGAGGGATTGTGGATTGTTGTATGATCGAGCAGCCAAGCCACCCAGTTATGTCAGTGCCACCCCCTGAAGGCATTTGTCTCTAGCAGTGTAGATTGTGGTCAGTAGCATCAGTAATTGGTGTTTGGTATTATGCAGTACAGTATTTGCAAACTGCCTTGTATGGAGGAAGTCTGGAATTGTAGCTGAATCTGTAAATATAAAAAATTTGGTTAGGATGATGATGAAAATAATATCCATCTAACTTTCCGTATCAGCAGACATCCCATTAACTCAAATTTTTTCTTGCAGGGCGCTAAAAGTGCGATGTATGAACAGCAGTGGCGGATGCATTACCATGGTGGCGGATGTATTGTGTCAGCAGGTAGGTCTTTAGCCAGTTTCTCGTCTTCATACTCTTTGTCACAGTTGTAGTCCATTCGTTATTAGAATTACATTCATCCATGGCTGATGCCGTTCCACAGTTACCAGTACAGTACTCCCTCACTGTAACTCCATCCCCTGTAACTATAGTCTATCCAAATTAGAATTATAGTTTCCAGATGATAGTTACAGTGAGGGAGTATGAGCAGGTGTAGGAGGGTGTGAATTTTGCTGAATGTAATTCTCATCTGAAGTGGTTTGTGCTCTGCAGGAGTTTACCTGTAACTTGAAGATAAGCTTGCACAAAAAAGAAAAGAAAAAAAAATGTCATCTGTGACCTGAAAGTATATTAAACATTGATTTTAAGTTTTAATGCCATATTCTAGATAATACTGGATTAGTAGCATCTGATTGTTAATGACTATCTGTCAGTCTGTTGTCAGATGCCTTAATCCTATAAGGGGTGGCCACAAACAAATCGCCTCCATGTCACTCTGTCCCCCGCCATTTCACTGCCCTGCTCCCAGCTCACACCCCCCTCTCTCATATACCTCTCCACTCTGTCACTCTGTCCCTCCATCTCATCCTCAGCCTCCCCCCTCCCTCTCCCCCCCTCCACCTCACTCACATGCACTATCCTCATCAGTCTTTCACTCTCCATCCTCTCCACATGCCCAAACCACCTTGATGTGTTTCTCCCAATGCTCCCCACCAAATCCACATCCACACCACAACACTCCCCCCCCCAACTTGTCATTCTGTCCCTCCATGCGACTCCACACGCTCCTCCCAAACAACCCACCTCCACTGCTCTCACCCTCGACTTCTGTCCCCCCAACAGGGTCCAAGCCTCACCTCCACACGCTAGAGTTGATATCACGATACTGTCATGTAGCAGCTTTTTTACTTCCATGCTCACTTCCCTGTTTCTTATCACTGCTTTCAAGGAACCAACAACCTTTCTTCCCTGCTGCACCCTTTCAGGTACTTCACGCTCTAAACTTCCATCCTTACTCATCACACTACTGAAGTACTTATTTTTTATTTATTTTTTATTTTTTAATTTATTTATTTATTTTTTTTAATGCAAGGAAGAAGGAGCCAAAGGCAATGGGCCTGCAAACTGTTCCTTCCAAGAAAAAACAAAGATGTTCTCCATATCCACCCCATCCACTCTCACTGTACATTCACTGACTTCACTTCTCTCAAAGACCATCACTTTATCTTCCCTACATTCACCTTTAGATTCCGTTTCTTACACACTCTCCCCAGCTCATATACCAAGCCTTGCACCTCCTCTTCATCTTCACTCAACAACACAGTATCATCTGCAAACAACAGTACAGGGAGTTTCCAAACACTACCCTTTCTCACTAGGGCCACTCCAACATCCACTGCTCTACCTTGTATCTCTTTTATAACCCCATCCACATACAGGTTGAACAGCCATGGAGACATGACAAATCTTTGTTTCAATCCAACCTTCAAATGGAAAAATTCACTCAGTTCACCATCCACGTGCACTGCAGCCTTAGCACCCTCATACATACTCTTCACGGCTTTCAACAACTTCTCATCTACTCCATATATTCTTGATACTTTCCACAATCCTTGTCTATCAGTATTTCATAAATTACTCCTTAGCATTCTCTTGTACATGTGCTTTTTATATCATAGCATGCATCAGTATCATACAAGAGGATATTGTAATGTGCAGAATAAGTCTAAGGAAGTGTTATGAATTCTCCAGATGCACATAGAATATAATTATGTGGGGAAGAGTAAAGTGATCGTCTTCGAGAGAAGTGAAGCCAGTGAGTGTACAGTGAGATTGGATGGGAAGGATATGGAGAATGTGAGTGAATTTAAGTACTTGGGCAGTGTGATGAGTAAGGATGGTAGTCTGGAGGGTGAAGTGCTCGAAAGGGTGCAGCAGGGAAGGAAGGTTGCTGGTTCGTTGAAAGCAGTGATAAGAAACAGGGAGGTGAGCATGGAAGTGAAAAAGTTGTTACATGACAGTATTGTGATACCATCTCTGACATATGGAAGTGAAGCTTGGACCCTGTTGGAAGGACAGAAGTCAAGAGTGAGAGCAGTGGAAATGATTTATTTGAGAGGAGCGTGTGGAGTCACATGGAGAGACAGACTAACAAATGAGGAAGTGAAAGAACGTTGTGGTGTGGTTGAGGACGTGATGGGAAGCGTTAGGAGAAACACGTTAAGGTGGTTTGGGCATGTGGAGAGGATGGAGAGTGAAAGATTGACGAGGAGAGTGTATGTGAGTGAGGTGGAGGGGGCGAGAGGGAGGGGGAGGCCGAGGATGAGATGGAGGGATGGAGTGGAGAGGTATATGAGAGAGGGGGGTGTGAGTTGGGAGCGTGGTAGTGAAATGGCAGGGGACAGAGTGACATGGAGGCGATTTGTTTGTGGCCACCACATTCGAGATTGAGGCGTCTGGCTATAGATAGATAGATAGATCTCTACTACTGCAGTATTTCTAGACCAGTGCTTGTGTGAGCATACTGAAATTGTACCTGTGTTTCAGATCAGTCAACTGACGCCATACCTCAGATTCTGTAGTCTGCAGATTCGTGGAGCTACTCTTCTGACTGAAAAGTAAGCAATGCAGTACTGTAGTATATATTCTAGATGCAAGAGTAGGTATTTAATATTTTCTGTATCAGGTAGGACAGACTTAGAATACAGTATATGTGTTCAGTATTTTGATTTGTTACACTTATTATATAGTACAGTTTTAATTGCCTGACATACTGGTAATTGTAGTGGTTTGATTAAGTAAAGAAACAATGGCCATATGTATTTTTGCCATGCAGTTATAATTGAGTGATAATATTTTCACCACATGGTGTTAAGAGAGGCATTGGTATCATCATCAAATTGTGTTACTTGCTCTTGTTCCTCTTGGATGACTTTAGAAGAGGTCCCTTATACCTTGAAGGGAATAATATCAGCTTTTTTTTTTTTTTTCCCCACTCCATTCCAAGGTAAGGAAAAGAGGTCATGATGATGATAATGTACTTATATTGCAGATGTGGGCCTGGGGGAGCGTGGGATGAGTTAATACGGAGATGCCAGGAACACCCAGCCATTCAGGGGCACACACTCACATCCTTCCTCCTCAAGCCCATGCAGAGGATAACCAAGTATCCTCTCCTTGTTAAACAGGTCAGTCAATTGGCTTCACCTCTTGCAACCACATGTCTACCATTTTTACCCATCCATTCACCACAGCCATCCAAAACCTCCAGTTAAGTATCATCCTTCATGAACCATCACCAGACATCCACCCTTTGGGGGCTGCCCTACCCTGAGAAACACAGGTGCATCTAGCCAGGCTGTCACCACCCTTCCCGGCTAAAGCGCCAAGAAATATACAACTCATAAACGATCCACTGTACTCACACTGTATGCAGCTGCTACACCACAATAGACTTACTCACCTCATACATTTTACACTCACAGCACAGACAGTTCTTCTCATTCCTGTAATAAAAGATGTCAGGGAGAGCTTAGATGAAATTACTGGTTTTCTGTAGTCCCCTGTGTTCATATCCTGATGAGCCAGGGGTCACAACAGCAGCAGCATCCACCTATCCATTCCTTCCCTCTCTCTAGTTGTGTTGTCAGGGAGGTGGCAAGGGAGAATACATCATCATCATTGTCGTTGTCATCGTGTCATTGTCACTGTCATTGTCACTGTCATCAGTCTTCTCAAAATTTCAGTTCATAAGTACTGTACAGCATTATCAGTATCTATAAATAAAGCTGCACAAGTACACTTAATAATAAACTAGGCTGCACAAGCGCACTTAACAATAAATAAAGCAGCATAAGTACGCTCAATAGTAAATAAGGCTGCACAAGTGCACTTAATAATAAATAAAGGTGCACGAGTACACTTAATAATAAATAAAGCTGCACGAGTACACTTAATAATAAATAAAGCTGCACAAGTACACTTAATAATAAATAAAGCTGCATAAGTACACTTCTGTCTGTCTGTATACCTAGGCTGTTTCCTCTTTAACAGAGAGTAGCCAAGACAGGATGACACACTTACCCAAATACTCATCCACACACACACACACACACACACAAGGAAGTGATAAGCTGCAACAAACAAGAGTAGCAGGAGTAGAGAAAACGGCGGAGAGGAATGTCCAGGAGTTAAAAAAGGTATGGGAAGTAATTAAGCAGCTGCAGGAACGGACCATAGAGCAAGAGAGAGAGATCAAAGTCCTACAGAATAGACTGGAAAAGGTTAGCACACGTAGTGAGGAACAAGAAAAAGAAGTTACAGAATTAAAGGCGAATAATGAATCCGCATCAAATGAAATAAAACAGCTGAAGAGGGAGAATAAGAATTTGGAAGAAGAAAGGGACAGAATAAAAAGTAAACTAGATGAATACAAATCAAAATCGAGGAGGCAAGATGAGCATATTCAGGAAATCAAGGAGCAACATAAGGGGTGGAAGAAAATACAGGAGGAAGGAAATGTAAATTTGAAGGAAATCATAGAGCAACAGAGTAAGGAAAAAGTGGAAAAGGAAGTGGCTAGAGTACTAAGAAGTAGAGAATCTTTGGTTAGGGATGTAGCAGACAAGAAAAAATGTGTGATAATTTCAGGATTAAAAGAAAAACGAATGACAGTGAGATCTGAAAGAGAAAGAGAGGAACTGAGCAAGGCTAAAGAAATAATATCACTGGTTATGGAAGGAAACAATGAAGCCCAAGAAGAGATTGAAGAAGTGTTTAGGTTAGGAAAGTACGAGGATGGTGGGGCAAGGCCCATGAAAGTAAAGTTTAAGTCCCAAGTAATAGTGAATGAAATCATAAGTAGAACGTGGAAATTGTCAGAGAAAGAGGGGTTTAAAAATGTTTGGATTAGGAGAGATGCAAATGAAGAGGAAAGAGCAAAATTAAAGGAGTTAGTAAAGGAAGCAAAGATAAAAAACGAACAACGAACGGAGAAAGAGAAGACAGAGTTCTATTGGAGAGTTATGGACCAGAAATTGAGAAAGTGGTATCGACGGAAGGAAGGGGAGACGAGAGTATAAAAAACGATGAAAAAAGTTTGAAAGTGGCGTACACAAACATTGATGGACTAATATCGGCAAGGTTAGAAATCAATGATTTTTTGAGGGCACACGAACCTGATGTTATGTGCTTTGTAGAAACTAAATTGAAAGAAGATATTGATATTCATATGGGAGGTGGGAAATACAAATTATGGAGAAGAGACAGAAAAGAAAAAATGGGAGGAGGAGTGATGATAGCAGTGAAGGACAATATAAACGTAGATACTGTGGAAATGGCAGAGGGCAGGGCCGAAGCCATAAATTTGAAATTAGAAACTGGGGAGAATGGTAAGAGAGATATGGCAGTGGTATATGTTCCCCCTAAGACGAGAGCATGGAATGACGATGAATACCAGGAGATGTTGTCAGACATGGTTAGTTATCTACAGAAAGTGATCGAGAAAAGCAACAATATAATCCTAATGGGTGACTTTAATTGTAAAGAGGTGAACTGGGAGGAATGGGACTCGGGAGGCAGCGAAGATTCGTGGGGCACAAAATTGTTAAATATAGCAATGAATAATGTAATGACACAGTGGGTTAAAGAAGAGACACGATTCAGAGGTGATGACACACCAGCAAGATTAGATTTGCTACTATCCAGGGAGCCTGATGTAATTGAATCATTAAATTATCTGTGTCCTATAGGAAAGAGTGATCATGTGGTCATTGAGTTCCAGATGATGATAGGGAACATGGTGCCAAGAGATGAGCTTTATAGGCAAGGACGATACAACTTTGGGAAAGCAAACTTTGCAGAATTGAGAAAATTTTTTGAAAATGCGGACTGGAGAGGGTTCAGAGAAACAAGAGAGATACAAAGGAAGTGGGATATCTTTTTGGACCTCTACAATTTGGGAGTGGAAAAATATGTGCCAAGAGTAAGTGGGAAAGAAAACAGGAAAAAGGTGTGGTTTAATAGAAGGTGTATAATAGCGAAAAAAGAGAGGGACAAGGCATGGAACCAATGGAAAAAGAGAGGTAATATCAGAACAAAGGAAGAATATAAAAGAACTAGAAATGAATATACAGGAATACGTAGAGAGGAAGAAAGGAACTTTGAAAAAGGTATAATTGACAAATGTAAGGATGAACCCAAATTGTTTTATAGATTTGTTAATGGCAAATTGAAGCAAAGGGAAGGAATCACCAAACTGAAAGTAGAAGGAGAGGTCTACAAGGATGCAGTAATGCAAGCTGAAGTAATGAACAAATGCTTCCAATCGGTTTTCACTAAGGAAAGGGAGTTTGTGGAAGGAGAGGAAGTGATTAGAAATGTAGTGATAAAAGATATAAAAGTGGAAGTGCAGGAAGTGTATAAATTACTGGGAGCTCAAGATGTAAGGAAGGCCCCAGGACCGGATGGAATCTCTAATTGGGTACTGAAGGAATGCAGAGAACAACTGGCGGATAAGATTCACAATTTAATTGTGTGCTCCTTGGAAGAGGGGAAAGTGCCTCGGGAATGGAAGAGGGCAAATGTGGTGCCAATCTATAAGGGAGGAAACAAGGAAGAACCCCTGAATTATAGACCAGTGTCCCTAACCAGCATGGTTGCGAAATTGTGTGAGAGAATCCTGAAAGATAGATGGATAAAATATCTGGAAGAGATGAATATTTTGACTGAAAGTCAGTTTGGATTCAGAAGTGGAANATCTTGGCTTCTAAGGGGAGAAGGGACCACTTCTCACTGCACCATACCGCACAAGGGTCAACTGCGCCGTGCAATCCAGCGACATCCACAGCAGGGGCCAACAGCAGAGCTGGTTTACCTGCCACATCAGAATGAGCCCATCCATTTCCCTGCACCTGACCTGATCCCTTAGTAATAAATAAAGCTGCACAAGTACACTTAATATTGACCTTGTGGTTGTTGTGTTTCAGCTGCTGAAATACACCCCTGAGGGCCACCCTGACCACCACAACACACTGGAGGCCCTAACTGCTGCGGAGACGCTGTGTGCTCAGGTGACTGCTTGGGAGTCATTTGTTCAGCAGAAGCTTTTTTTTTTTTTCCCTGGATGATGATGATGACTAATTACATAAGTTTAATGCTCTTTTGCAATAGACTAATAACAAATTAGTTCCATAATCCCACCTTTCAAATGTGTCAAAATCTCATGAGATCTTATTAACCTACCCAGTAATGCTCAAGTATGTTGGAAGGGTTGCAGTCCCCCTTTAATAACCTTGAACCCCAGACATGTAAAATGATTATTGAATACAACTTTGCATGATGTTTGCATGGTGTACTGTAGGTGAATGAGGCAGTGAGTCAGCGTGAAAACACAGATAAGCTGGAATGGATGCAGCGCTATGTAATCTGTGAGGGACTACAGGAACGTCTGGTCTTCAACTCCCTTACCAATATCCTGGGGCCTCGTAAGCTTCTACATACTGCTGTTTTACACAAGGTCTGTCTGTGATACTGCATGTATTCAGTTATATTACTTTTACTAGTCTTTAATTTGTCTGTTATATATTATGAATTTTCAGGTGCAATTTATTTATTTGCCAGGTATTTATTTTTATATGTATCTTATTTTTGGCTGAAGATACTCAGTGCAAAGTGTACCTTACATAACAGTATGTATGAGTACAGTGTTTTAGTGTAGGACTGAGATTCTTATCCCAATCCCAGTCTTAAAAAAAAAAAAATTCAAGGATTGAAAAAGGTTCTTGTAGTATATACAATATATTGATTTTTTTTTTTTCCAAATATAGGTAAAGTTGAAGAACATTACATTGTGCAGACTGTGCAGGTTAAGTGAAGATGTAAATATGAAGTGATTTTGTGCAGGATAATCTGGACAATGCAGGTTGGACAACCAGAGTTGTAGACATTGAATAGCAAATTAGACATAGACAGATAGACACAGATGGGATTGCATATTTCTTACTAGGCAAAAAGTAAGCGTGAGCTGGTGGGATTCCTACTCAGTGACTTCCTGTTGCTGACGACACCCAGCAAGTCTGTGGCATCGGCATCATCCCTGGCGGCACTGGAGCGAGCCCTCACCACCAACAATTATTGCACCATGTATCGGAAGGTGTGGCTTATGTTTTATTGTAGGTTTCTGTGAACCTAATGGAATTGGGTAACTCATACAACTTGAATGCCATGTCAGGGTTGCATGAAATTCAGTGAGCCTGATTATGAGTTGGGAATTAGTCTCTTTGATTATTACTGTAAACAGATCAACACCTCAGTCTACTACAATCAGCAGTCAGTTAAAGGATAATCATAAGAGAACAAATACATTATAATAACATTGATATTTTAGTGTGATTTACATTTAAGCTGTTTTTGTCAAGTCTAAAATAACTTGGCTGTTACAAATCCCATGGCTGAAGGTTCCTAAGCACTTACAAATACAGAAGTCACCTAAGTACTAATAGAAAGCTAGAGCACAGTGATTTTAAATGAGGAATGTTGTATAATATATCTTCTACTTAAAATGTTTTCAATAAATTACTCATGTTTATCTGCCAGTTTCAGTGAAATGTAGGTAATATGCTTCTGGTTCAGACCATACTAGATTCAATTTGAATTTAAAGCTATACTGAATAGAAGGCATTAACTTGACAGCCAATGTTCCTGACTGAGTTGCGAGTGGATGTGGACAAGGAGTCAGAGACCTGTTTCACATTGGTGAGTCCCAACTGTGGTGAGGTTGCTGTGGCGGCCTCAACCACCCATGAGCGCAACAACTGGCTCAAGAAGGTGGCCATGGCACAGAAACACATCAACGACACAAAGCGCTCACACAGACACCGCCAACAGTCCAGTAAGTACCACTCACAACCAGTGCTTTTGTTCAAAATTCTATCAACCATTTCAAAACTGAAAATGCAGCTTTATTAACATGTAAGATTGATTTTTTTAAATTTTATTATTATTTTTCATATCAGTTTAATGACCAGAATTGTTACCACTGATGAGAGGGTTCAGTTAATGATTTTACAAATAGTAGTGTTCTTTTTTTAGTTGCCACAGAACTTAGTCATGAATGAGTTTGAAGTGAAAATCATGCAGTACATAATAGGGTTTTAGTCAGGGTTCATAGTTCTCTGGTGCTTTTCAGACATGGATCATACTTGATTGTTTATATGTCAACTGTCATAGCTGAAGCTGCTTAATCCATAGAATCCCGGTGATGTCATTTTAGTTTATTCTTGCTAGTTTCAGGCAATTCTGTTCAACTTAGGAAAGGCTTCACATACAAAAAGGGACTTATTAAGGTTATGTCTGACACCTACAGTTTGATTAGTCTATTCTAAGGTGATTAAAAGTGTTTTGTATCAGCAAGAGTAAGCTAAAAATGTTGTCTGGACTTTTGGGGTTAAAACTTCACCATTTCTGTGTTGCTAATTGTGTAAATGACCTCACCTGTGCCATCTTGACCTATTAACCCTTTCACTATAATGACATAATGTTTATTTTCTTCTTGCCCTCTCCAGGTGATATATGTATACTGTATATAAATTTTTTTGGGGGGGCTTCATAAAGAATTTCTGAACTGAGTCCATTAAGCTCTTCACTACTAGAGGGCCCTCCTAAGCTGAATGAAAATGTCTTGTAGCAGTAAGAAAAGGATAAAAATGACATCCTCAGACTTAATGGGTTACAGATGGGACCATTGTGAAAATTATATACTGTACTTTAATGTGTTGGTAAAGGCAACTACAAACACACAGCTGTAATACTGTACTTTTAAATACTGGGTGTCCCGGGAAGTATGTGAGAAACTTGAGGAAGTTATTCTTGGGTTAATTTTGAGCAGAAAGTGTTACATCAAGCTTGGTCCACTTCCTGGCAGTTAAGGAGCCAACAAGAGCCAACCTTCCCCTGAATCACATCTTTTATATATTTCTGCCCGGAACTGTGCTAAGTCTGTTCTTCACTCTGTTAAAAATAATTTCATCCATGCTAGATGTTCCCAACTCTCCAACTCAGTTTTTCTCGCTCCTTCTGGCACCTTGCCAAAAACCTTTCTAACAACTTTACCTCATCATCCTTCCCTCCTCTTTCTACTCTGATGGCTCTGTAGCTATTTCTTTTACTGATAAAGCAGATCTCTTCGCTCAGACTTTCTCCTCCAATTCCACCTTAGACGATTCCGATGCTGTTCCTCCATCACTTCCCCCCTCTGACTTCCTCATGACTGACATTAAAATTTCTTCAGCTGATGTATTTTCTGCCATTACTGGCCTCAATACTAACAAGGCATATGGTCCTGATGGAGTCCCTCCTGTTGTCCTCAAAAACTGTGCTTCTGTGCTTACGCCCTGCCTAGGTATACTCTTTCACCTTTGTCTATCAACTTGTACCTTTCCTTCTTGCTGGAAGTTTGTTCTCATTCAGCCAGTCCCAAAGAAGGGTGACCATTCCCAACCTTCTAACTATCGTCCAATTTCTTTAACATCCTGTGTCTCAAAAGTTTTTGAGTCAATTCTTAACAGAAAAATCTTAAAGCATCTTTCCTGTCACAACGTTCTTTCTGATCGTCAGTATGGGTTCCGTCAGGGACACTCCACTGGCGATCTTCTCACCTACCTTTCAGACTCCTGGTCATCCTCCTTTTGGGACTTTGGTGAAAGCTTTGCCATTGCACTTGACATCTCAAAGGCTTTCGATCAAGTCTGGCTTAAATCTTTAATTTCCAAACTGCCTTCCTACGGTTTCTATCCTTCTATCTGTGCCTTCATCTCTAGCTTCCTTTCTGGTCGTTCTATAGCCGCTGTTGTAGACGGCCATCATTCTTCTCCTAGACCTGTCAACAGTGGTGTTCCTCAGGGCTCTGTCCTATCACCAACTTTCTACCTTTTATTCATCAATGATCTTCTAAGCTGTACATCTAACCCTAGCCACTCATACGCTGATGATTCCACCCTTCACCTTTCCATTCAGTTTCCGCAACATCCATCTCAGCAGTTACTTCAACAAAAAAGGGATGAGGCTATGGCACACCTAATGTCTGACTTGGCTCGTATCTCTGATTGGGGTAAAAATGATCTTGTTATTTTTAATGCATCAAAAACTCAGTTCTTACATTTATCAACCCGACAAAATCTTCCTCAGGATTACCCACTAATGTTTAATAATGTCCAGCTCAGTCCTGCATCATCCTTGAACAAGCTTGGGGTTTCATTCTCTCAGAATTTGTCTTAGAAAGAACATATTACATCTCTTGTGAAATCTACTTCCAAGAGATTAGGTGTGCTAAGCCGCTTCCGAACTTTCTTTACCTGTGCTCACTTGTTGACCTTGTACACGGGTTTTATTCGCCCATGTATGGAGTACAACTCTCATGTGTGGGGAGGCTTCCCACATGCAGCTCTTCTCAATAGGGTGGAGTCAAAGGCTTTTCGTCTCATTAACTCTCCTCCTCTTATTGATTCCCTTCAACCTTTGTCTCTCCGCCGCATTGTTGCATCTTTATCTCTCTTCTGTCGCTACTTCAACGGTCACTGTTCCTCTGAACTGTCTGCTTGCATCCCTCCACCTCTACGACGGGCACGTAGTACCCGTCTAGCAACAAACTCTCATCCCTTTTCTGTCCGGCTCTCTAATGCAAGAGTTGACCGTTACTCCCAGTCCTTCATTTATGCAACTGGTCAACTCTGGAACTGTCTTCCTCTGTCTGTATTCCCTACTTCCTATGATCTCCAGTCTTTTAAACGCAGTGTGTCCAGGCATCTCAAAATGAATGGATCTTGAATTTGGCTCTCTTTTGTATTGTTTTTGCTTTTTCTTGGAAGGAACAGTATGTGAGCCCATGGCCTTTGGTTTCTTTTTCCTTGCATTAAAAAAAAATAAAATAAAATAAAATAAAAATTGCTAATGACTTTAAGACCATAAAGCCATTAGTAAGGTCTGTAACAGTTGAGAATTAGACCCATGTCGATTAAAATATATATTACTCAAAATAAAGCCAAGAGTAATCTAAAGTTTCTCATGCATTTCCTTGGGCACCCTGTGTAACATTTCCTGTATAACCAGTTTAGTATCAAATCTTTTCAGGGAAGCTTTTAATCCCTGCAGTATAGTGATGTCATTCATATTACAGTATATTCTTGTAGCACCAGAGGATTTTGTTCATCCTGGGGGAGACTTGAGGAGTTAGATTTACCGTTCACTAACTACCTCATTACTTGGATACGCTATCAAGCTGAATAATATTGTCTGGTTGCAGCAGGAATAAGATAAAATAAATGTTCATTGTTGTGAAGGGGTTAAAATATAAGTGTGTTGAATGTACTGACCCATGTTAAAAAGATATTTTTCAGTACATTGTGGTAAATTACTGTATCATTTAAAAGAATCCCTAATAAGATTTTAATGATCACTCTAAATCAAGTACAGTACTGTAGTTAGGTGCTAAGTAAACATAAGCTGATTTGATTAAGGAAATACAAAATGTACTTGGCTATGAATCACATAATCTTTAACCACATTATCCCAAGGACATCTTTTTGGTTATATTCTTACTTTCTCCATACAGTTTTATATGGCTTAAGATATAGGTTTTGAACTGGAATGGTTAAGCACATCCTTTATAAATTCCATCACTACAAGAGAGATTACCCCTCAGTTGCCTGAAGTTTCCCATTTGGACTTTTGGTGCTGATATTACACTCGTGAGCCATAGTTTCTGACCATCTTCTCCTTATCTCTTGCTGAAAAAAGTTGTAATCAGAGTTTCACACTGAATGAAGACATATTTTTGGTAAGTTGGAGGTTTCATAGATAGCACTAGTTGTTATTGTCACCCAAAACTTATCCAGTGTGAAACTGGTGGCTTTCAGGCTGAAATTGAACTTTTCCAGCACTCCACCATCCTTCTTTTGGAGGATAAGGTGGAAGGTGTATAAGTGGGGAGGTATATTGATGCCTTCCCAAGATGGTATCCCTCTCCAGCAATAGACTGCATAAGTAAGGCCGCATCCACACCAAATGCTTGCTGATGAGGTGGGTGTTCCACATCATTGTAAGCCGCGGAAGTTCTCACCTACATCCACCCACATTTAGTGGGGCCACTTGTATGGGTTGTAGTGATACAAAACTCCCACCTGCGTCAGAGTACATTTGGTGTGGATGCAGCCCTATTGTTTTGCAGTTAATTTCAGTGATTTGTAGTGTGTTAACAAGTAGTGATAAAAGAGATATTGGTGGGGTTGTCGAAGGTGAACTCCTTCTCTACCCGGACAGATTTTCATTGTTTATTCTTGTTTTCTACAGGTAGTTTTATAAATCTTTAAAGAGACTATTTAAGTGTAAGGGGTTTGAAATAACCCTCATTATCCCCTTCACTATTGGGGTGCTCTTCATTATCTGAATAACAGTGTCTGCTTATAACAGTGATAATAGAATAACGTAATATGACATCCTCGGTTTATCAAACTAGTCGTGGGGAAAGACTCATGATATAGCAAATAATTTGATATACAGTACCCGTGTTTGTTACGGGAGACTGTAATGAACCCAGGTTTTCTATTCCATCTATCTATAGCCAGACACCATAATCCCATAAGGAGTGGCCGTTTGTCATTGAGGTACAAGTTTTACAGGGAGGGGCACTAACCCTCAGCCAACCAACTTGTTGACACGTAGAGAACACGTGTTTGTTGGTTATATGGTTACCACCCAGCATTGTAAATGGTTTCCTGGTTTACAGGAAACCGTTAGGCTTGTCATTCAATGTAGGGCCACCTGAAAAGGAAAGAATAATATTAAAAAGTGACAAGAAAGATGGAAGAAATAGGAAGAGAGGACGACAGACAGAAAAAGAATGATAAAGATGAAGGAAGAAGTAGGCAGCACTACATCAATCCAGGTTTTATTCATACTAAGTCGTATTCACTGGATGCCTAATGGAATTACTGTATATGTGTTCACAGTATTAAATTTTAGTTTTCCTTGGGTTTATATTATGTACCCAGATACAGTATAGGTATATAATATATATTTTCAGTCAGTAATAAACTATACAACAGAAGCAAAACAAAAATTTATTTATATTTAGTTCGTGTTACCTGCCACTCCTATGGTCGTTTGGTATGTCAGCCGTATCACTGTAATAAATCAACCTTTTCTTCAATTTACAGATACTTAATAATTGTTTAACTTGGGCATAGAAGTCAGTACAGCCAAAATTTAGTATATTGAGGTTCAGTTTAGTGAAAGTTTACTGTATACTACAATATGTCCTTGGGTTGAAGGGGTTAAGAATTGTTTGGTGTATTTGTGTGAATGTGTGTTTGTCATGGTCCCTACCCCTTCAATAACTCCCTACAAACCCCTTCAGTGTTGGCTGGACTCAAAACAAATGGTGAGCTTGAACTTTTTATCTCAGGCAAATCTAATATACATTTTAGGGAGAGCAAAAGTGTGGATATGCCTTTTACCTTGATATCCTTGCAGAAGAGAGAGTTTTAGTGGCTCCTGTTGCATTATATATTCCCAGGATGTCAGTTATGCATGTTATAGTTGGTTTGTTTTTACCTGACAGAACTGGGCTACAAGTTAAATGCTAATTTGTGATTGCATGAAATTCCTTGAGCTTTAGTTATAATACAGGAGCAGTAAGTGTCTTTGGTTACTGTAATAGAGTGTCATGTTAGTCTGGCTGCACTTGGCCATTATCTGACCTGTAAGAGTTAGGGATCCGCATCAGGTTAGAACAGATGCACTACAGCCTAGTTTATTGAGATGTCACATGTGTTAAGATTTTGCATGCCAGCCATGTCAGAGTCTAAAAATTTAACCTTTTTAATATGATGATGACTGGCTTTTTGCTTTGTTTTTGCTGTCTCTGTATGATTTTATTCAGTATGATGTAGACCTGTTGAACTGGAAGAGTTAGATACTGCATTAATAACCCCTATGGTATGTGAAAATTTTCCAAGGTTCAATTAATTAATCTGGAAAAAATAATAATAAATGAAAAAAAACATCTGTTAGATTCAAGGAAGTTAACCGCATCAGTACAATGGTGTAATTGTTACTTTATTCTTGCTCTCTCCAGATTATTTGTTATTGGTTTGAGGGAGTTATCCGGTAGTGAAGAGGTTATTTACTTATTTATTTTATATTTTTAATTGGCAGTGGCAAAGATGGCTGCCATTCCATTAAATGTATCTCCTGTTAAATTTTTTCATGCGGTGCTGTATTTGAGTGCTTACGTTGGACAAATATTTTGTCATCCTCAAAGGCTCATATTCTCTTCAGCTTTGGCTGCTGCTTAGCACCTCTTCTTTCTCTTCCTGTCTATCTACCAGTCTGTCCAACTTTATCAGTCTGTAGTGATACAACTTAACCCCAGAAGGAGTGACCACAAAAATATCCTCTTTGTCATCCTGTCTCTGAGATCAGTCTGCCTCTCCTTTCAACTCACACCACCTATAATTACATACCTCCACCTAAATCCTAAGTTCTTCCTTCCCACTCTCCACATTTGCTTTGCATACATCTGCTGTCCTTCCTCCCCCCCCCAGTATTCTTGTATGTTATCTGTGACTTATTAATACCAACATAGATGCCATTAATAGTAATATTATCTCCTTCTTGGGCATTTTTCCTTCATAAGGATGGGGTGAGGTAAAGTCCAGACAATGAAAAAGAATGCATGAAAGATTGAGAACCATCAGCACCATTCCTAGTGAAATGACCCAGATGCTGATTCATACACCATTCAATCCCATGGAATCCTAACTTCTCATAGACCCATCCATCTGTAGATATTTCTCTGGTAATCATCTTTACTTTGTGCATCACATACACATGCTATGCAGCATCAGTCCATCATCTACCGAAGTCTCCTCCACACATATTTCTTCCAACCAGCTTGGTTCCTCACCAGTTCCTTAGCCTCATTAGCCTCCTCACCTCACTTTCTCGTTCATTTACTCTATCCACCCACCCTCTGCTTGGCCAACCCCACCTTCCCACTCATTCACATATGCCCCATTCACCTCTTTATTTGCACCCACCCTCTCCATATGATCATACCATCCAAGTGCACTCTCAGCCTCACTAGCAACAGAACCCCTTCTTAATTCACATTTGGAACAAATCACACCAATTCCTATATATCCATGCTTTCTTCAACAGTCTGGCTTCCACTGCCCTTTCTCTTGACTTTTTCATGCCACACACTAAAATCTCACAATCACACTCTAATGTGGACACTAACACACGCTTATGCAATCCTCTTGCAGCCTCCATTCTTCTCTGAATCATGCACAGTATTAAGGCCCCGTAGCTCTGGCCACCATCCTTCCCTGTACCACTCATTCCACATTCATTTCACATATACCTCTCACCTCTGTTAATATACCAAGGCACCTAAGCTCCATTGCCAGTTCATAGTCTCCTCCCTTCACCAGCACATCACAATGAGAGCCACCTTCTCAGCAACTACCACCCAACTCTGTCCTCATTTACTTTCTGGATATGATACTTACAGACTCCCACAAAGTTCTGTACCAGTTTCCAGAGCTCCAACTCACCATCACAAGCAATATAGCACCACCCGTACATGTTAGATTTGAGATAAATAGTTATGTGGGTGAATGCTGATGTATCATATGCAAAACTAGACTGGTAAGGAAGAGGTGTTAGAAAGCATCCTACGCTGATAAGAATGTGAGCTTAAATTAGCAGTTACGACATCAGGTAACTTCACTGTAACTCAGTGTCTTGGTATAGAGAAGATACTTGGTATTGGATTATGATAATTTTGTCCCATCCGAGAGCCAGTTATATGTCAGTGTTTGAGTGTGGAGGGGTTAATGAACTCAGCAAGATGTGACTCATAAAGGATTAAATCCAGAGCATGCATGGCATTTACTTCTAGCACTGCCTGTGAAGGAAGAGTGGATGGTGATTCTTGCCTTAAATATCTCAAATCCCACTGCTAATGGGGTAAGAATGTTGGAACCCCCTTAAAAAAAAAAAAAAAGTATATAAGTGGTAGCAATTGCACATACAGGGCAACGTAGTGCAGTATCAGAGTGACTGTGTGCTTTGGTAAAGAGAATGTGGAGGTTCATGTTGTAGAAATATCAGTTGAGGTGCTAAAATAGATGCAGTACTTCATTTTTTGCTGTTGTTCTAGCTAGTTAAGAACAGTGGATGTTCTGTTGTTATCAGGAATTTTATTTGGAAATATTATCCACTTCTTTAGAGTGAGCAGCCCATGGTAGAAGGACTGCATGGTGAATGGTCAGCTTACCCATGATGAATGATAGTTTAAGTTGCCATTGTTCTATATTTGCCTATACAGTGCCGTTCTGCAGAGCTTAATTTGAGAGTATACAGCCAGAGAGAGAGAATCCGCCCCTTTTAGCAACGTTTTTTTATACGCTTCAGATGTTCATGGATACGTGGAACTATGGATTAACTTGCATTTTGTCTTGTACTAGTCTTGCTGTCGCGTGATGAAAATGCTTCATGTAATACCGTATTTCGAGGTTATTTTATCAAACTATTTAATTATTATCGTATTAATAAATCATTTTTCTTTACCATACTTAAAAATAAACTAAGGGATACCATTGAACCTGTGTGTTAATATCTGTCATAGGCATTACTATTATTATTATTACACTTTTTTTTTTTTTTACCATACCATAAAATAACTCAAGGATGGTGTTGGCACAGTGTGTAACCTAACTCTATTACAGCCTTTACTCTGTATTTTTATTCCCAAAGAAGAGAAAGACCTGAGTATAATGGGTCGTGTGCTGGTGACGGTGATGGCAGGCGTTGGGCTGAGTGAGAGGCAAAGTGAGGGTAAGGCAGCTCAGCGCATGACCCCCCCAGTGCATGACCCAGGACTCAGGCTACTAGCATGATGTTCACTAGAGGCACAGGAAATTGGCAGCACAGCACGCTAGACCATACAGTACACTATTGTAATGATGGCAGAGGAACCCAGAATACATACTTCAGAATTGTAGTACATATGTATTTATTTATGGGTAGATTAGATTTTTTTTTTTTTTTTAGATAACCACGTTCATTCAAAAATTGCCTGAAATGCTGAGTCATCCATGTTCTTATATTAAGGATATTGATAATTTCGGTGTTCATTAAACTGAACATACACAGTTTTGTACTTTCAGAGAGAACAGACTATGGATTAGGGAGAACTTTCCACTTTATTCATTGAGAACCTCAGAGTCTATGCAGTGTGTTTATTGTGAGGGGCTTTTGATATGCATAAAACAAACACTTTATTTATTGTAAGAACTGAGTATCAAATTAGGTCAAATAATGCAATGCCATGTGTCCTCTTCAGGAAGCCTTGTAATATTAGGTTGCCATTGGTACAGCTGATGCTTTGTATGCACTGGAGGCTAACCCAAGTACCAAAACTGGGTAGTTACATCCCAACTGATCCTGGAAACTGTTGGAAATAAAAGAAATTTGTGTGATAAGAAGGAACTTCTTATAGATTTGGATTATCAGAACCCCCATTATGTAAGGTCATTTAACAGGGAAGGTTATATGCCCTTCTTATTATTTAGTGAGTGATGTTAGAATTGGAGGGATTGTTATTTATTATGTTGCTTATTTAATTGTTTTCTGTGATTGTTATTGTTGTTACAGTGATTGTTATTTATTTATCATGATGGATAGAAAGCTGTGCTCCCACATTCTGAAAGCCTCATATATTTACTCATACTAACTTTATCTTACCATGTTTATATGCTCTTGTTATCCAGCCTTTATTTGCTCTTCATCTTACTCTTGGTACTGACAGTGGATTCTGCTAAGTGAATGTGTGGGATTTCCCATGCCTCCCTGTTCCCTTTCATAGACCAGAATTATGATTGCAGTTTAATCCATTCCCACTGATTATATATTTTGTATATCCAGGCAGGTGTATTCACTGTAGGATTGATTTTTTGAACTGGAGGGGATAGATGTAGCTTTCATCAATATTGTCTTTGATAGAATTCCCTCTTAAGTTGAATAGTCTTCTGGTAGACACAAAAATACAAAAAACATTAGGCCGCTGAATTGAAAGGGATAATAATGAAGTGTGTACTCTGGAATATCTGTGGATGGTGTGCGCTGTCCACTGTCTTTATTTGTTTGTAGTTACCTCCTTTGTTGACCCTTATATTAGGAGGGGTGAGCAAAGATTTTTTTTTTCTTGGAAGGTACAGTAAGCGGGCCTATGGCCTTTGGTTCCTTCTTCCTCGCATTAAAAAAAAAAAAAAATGAAGTCCACCAAGCACCTTATTGAGTATAAGCAGTACA
>JAGKTI010000141.1:1959-21085 GCA_018397915.1 Birgus latro
GGGTAGGGTAGGGTAGGGTAGGGTAGGGTAGGGTAGCAGTACTATCAAGCCAGGCAGATCCCCGGTGGCACGGTCGTTCAGTACTTCAAATGGCCTCTGGTATAATAAGCAGCGGTTTTATTCACACTAATAATATTGCAGGGAGAAATTATATGATGGGTTCGTGACAGTAAATTTACGTGTGGTGGTGTGTGGCAGTGTGGAGCTACGACACATTTTTAGATACACATTTAGACACATTTTTAGACATTTAGACACATTTTAGACACATTTAGACAATATTAGACACATTTTAGACACATTTAGACATTTTTTGACAGACATTTTTGACACATTTAGACACATTTAAGCACATTTTTAGACATATTTTGACATTTCATACACATTTTGACACATTTTAGACACATTTTACACACATTTAGACACATTTTAGACACATTTTGACTCATTTTCAGACATATTTAGACACATTTTAGACACATGACACATTTAGACACATTTAGAAACATTTTAGGCACATTTTAGACACTGTCCCCCACAATTCCACGTTGCTAGCAGGCCATGACGTAGCTATGAGGCAGACTTGGGGGGGTCCGTGTCCCCTAGTCAAACCCTTACCTATTCCCCTCCCTCCCTCAATGGCCACTCCTCCTGAAATTTCGGATCACTTAGCATTGGACCCCCACAGAATAGGATCTGGGGGGGGGATATTCTCACTGGTTAAAGAAGCTCCCTAACACCGTTTCCTAAGCGACCTATTTTCCCTGTTACACCTTAATGTCCTCTTCTGTTATATAAATCCTTCCAGTATCGCCATACTCTGCGTAAACAACGTGCAAAAG
This sequence comes from Birgus latro, assembly GCA_018397915.1. Classification (NCBI taxonomy): domain Eukaryota; kingdom Metazoa; phylum Arthropoda; class Malacostraca; order Decapoda; family Coenobitidae; genus Birgus; species Birgus latro. The sequence continues at coordinate 2,802 of JAGKTI010000141.1, forward strand.
GATATTAATCACCTGTATCCAAAAATAAATCGGTAAGGAAGAGGTGCTAGGGAGCCTCCTTACTGAAGGAGAATACAGGTCTTGGTCCACCTTGCCTCCGCCCCCTCATTAGTGAACACCTGGCCGCGCTATGGAATCTAGGTAACTGCAAAATTACCACAAAAAGTATCTGGATTTAAAGATACTGGTCGAGACTAGTCCTTCCTGCAGACGCGGAAATGGATGGATTGTACCTGACTTTATAGGAGACTTACCATAGATTCTAAGTAACTATAAAATTATTACAAAAAATACTTGGATTTAATAATATTACTCGAAACCTGAAGCCTGCCTACAAAAGCGAAATCGGGTGGATTGTAGCTGACTGGCGTATCAGGGACATTCTTGTATTTTTGCTGGTCTGGGAGACTTCGTAGCATCATTTCCTTACCGATTTATCTTGCTTCTTACATCTTTCTTCTTTCTAGAGAGGTATTTGTGTCAGTTTAACACCAGTTTACCCGTAGATTGAATAAGTAACATGAAGCAGGTGCTCGTGTCGGAAAATTTACGTGCGGCGGTGCGAGGTAATGTGGGCTTACCTGGCAAATTTTTGGTACACGACCCGCGAAATAGAGACAAACAGCCGTATTTTTGTTCGCTGGGAAGAATTCGTATCACTTGTTCTCTGCGAATTATTTTCCATATTACACATCATCATTCCCCTGTATGTCCTGTAATACAATGACGTCTTTTATGTAGTATTGTTCTTATTAACAACAGAACACTTCAAGCAGGTGAGGAGAAACTTGTGACTGTAGGATTAGATATTGCCTTCATAAATCAGTTCTTATGACCGTTTCCTTGTATGGATACGTGGCTTTCCAGTCCCTCTTCCTCATCGATTCATGCTCAGTATTACGCGATTTGTTTCTCCTATATGGTACTTATCTATCTATCTATCTATCTGTCTGTCTGTCTGTCTGTCTATCTGTCTATCTTTTTTACATAATTGAGACGATGACATATTATTAATTCTGGCGCCGTTACAAATTTTACTCAGTTTCAGAAAGACTTTTGGAAATGGAAGGGTTAGATATGACCTTCATTTACTCCCTCACCATTAAGGATCGATCAGGTGAATAAAGCTGTGTATCGGAACCCAAAATAAAATTGAAGAAAGCCATGGTAGTAAATGTTCACAATGAGACGCCTCGTAGTGAAGAAGTTAACAGGTCAAGAAATGTTTAACCCATGTAGCCCAAGGACGTCATTTTTATTCATCCCTGCCGCTACCTGATGATTTTATTCAACTTAAAGGCGGACATCTTGAAGCGAAGGGGCCAATGAAGACTGTACCTAACCTCCATCTTGAAGAATTTATCCTGAGGTGAATAAAATCGTCTCAAGAGGGCTGGTAGTTCAGGAAATACGTGACGTCCCACCATCAACATACTCGTAACTTCAAAAATATCACAGTAACAGGAATTACGGCTGTATTTCCGCGTTGCACGGATATTGCTTTTTGGAAGTACGGAGCCATACCTTCCCGGCAGTCATTGTTGTAAGTAGCCGTTTTACCATATTTTCTCCTGTTTTTTTTTTTTTCCCCTTCAGACAGACGGTGCATTCTGTTTTTATATTTCTATGAAGCTTTATTCGATCTAGTGAGAGCCTCTTGTCGTGAAGGGATTTATGAACACAGAAGCCCGTATATTAGTCGGGAAAGAAGGCTCCCTATTACCTCTTCCTTAGTGATTTATTTTTTGCATACGGCCGGTTACTGTTCATTTGCACGTTATCTGTTATCTGTGCAGACTGTGGCGATATTAGAATGAGTTGTGTAGTACGGAGATGGATAGTAAAGTGCAATAGGAAAAATAAGTTGTTTAGGAAAAGGTGTTGGGGAGCATCCTTAGCCAACGAGAATACGTGTCTATATCCAATTCGTCTACATCTATCCATCCAGGTTGAAATGTCTCCTTTTAGCTGAATATAATCGTATCCCACAACCATGAGTAAAAATTCCATATTTCTCACTCCCTTCTAGATGACAAAATATTATCCTTCCTTCTCACACTGTTTTGTTGTGCTGCATATTCCTATCACATACAAACAGTTCATGTACCGCACAGCATTGTTACAGTCGACAGAGAAGTATTGCCGAACTTCTGCTTATGGCTGTACCGTCAAGGATACTGGTTGGCTAAGAAGGACGTCCTCAGGGTGAAAAGGTTACTCCCTTAAATTCGGTGGCCGAGACGGTAGAGAGGCGGTGGCCAAGGGCTCGAATCCTGGCTGGGAAAGGGATTAATTTAAGGATTTGAATATCGTTACAATAGACTTACTGATCTATCACAAAACCCTCCGATGTAAAAAGAAAGAAAAAAAAGCACCCGCAAATACCGATACACCAGTCCTGTATGAGACACCCCTAGCATGTATCCAGTGTGGACGGTGGGTGTTAGCGCCGAAGTGGTGACATGTAGAGGTGTATGGTATGTAGGAAGACTGAGGGGTGTCAGGGAACGGACTGTTAAGCCTATGTCCAGAGTCGGAAAAAATAAACTATTTAGCATAGATGAGATATTTAGTAGCGGAGGCGTTATTACAGCCTTTTGTTAACATCTTTATTTCGCAGGTCCTTTCTAAACCCCTTCAGTCTGAGAACGTCTTTTATATCATATCTTCTCCTATAGCTGGATAATTTTATTCAAGTTAGTGAGGACCTCTAGCTGTGAGGGTGTTAATAGTAGGTTTAACCTCAGGGTCATCTGAAATCTGAAGCCAGCAGACTTCAGGCTGAAGTTGCTCCCCTCCTACAGCCCACCAATCTCCTTTCAGGGGATAGTGAAGGAGCTAAGGGGTGTTTCAGCGGAGCCGACCAAGTCATGTCAGTGCCACCAAGTGAAGGCGTCTGTGAGGGTGTTAATGAATATATCTAGTCCCTCCAGTTTGAAAAAACTCTCTCATAAACTGAATGAAATATTGTGGCAGCAGCAGCAAGAAGAGAATAGGAATGACGAAGTTAGAGGGGAAAGATTGAGCCATCCAGACCTAAGACCTCCATGATAAGATTTTTGCCATCCACTGACGATTTTATTCAGTACTCGAGATATTTTTCGGACTTCAAGGGTTATTCACAGTCTTTAATACCTTCACCACAAGAGGCCTCTGATAAGCTGGAGTATACATCTTAGACACCCTGACGTGCATGAGGCCATCAAATATTAGAAAGGTGGGGAGCAGGGCCGTGGAGGGGGTTTTGTGACGCTGTGTGGAGGAGAGTAGTGCATTACTGAACCAGCACCCACACCGGCGGCCGCGTCTAAAGGTGCATCAATGAAAGATAAGAAGGTCAGGTTAGGTTAGTAGTTCACGATGACACCCCCTTTATTTTTACCACACCCAGCCCTCAGGTATACATAGCTAGCAGGTCACACGACACACACACACACACACACACACACACACACACCCAACCACACACACACACCCACACACCCACACACCCACGCGGGGGGGGGGGCTTTAGATATGCATGGGTGACTTCTCTCTAAAACCTCCTCGCTCGCCTCAAGGATTCCAGAATTTATGGTGTGGACGTTCAGTCGTCGTGAGGTAGCGCTGAACTCGTGTGTGTGTGTGTGTGTGTGTGTGTGTGTGTGTGTGTGTGTGTGAGTGTGTGTGTGTATACTTGTAGTCCATGATCATTACTCCAATACACTTGCTCCGACTGGCACGATTTAATCACTACGCCACCTTAAACTTCTTCTCCTTCTTCTTCCTTACAGTTTTGGTATATGACGACCAGGTGGACTTCTCTCCTAAAGGCGAAGATTACCAGGACCTCCACGCCCAGGCCGCCTTCGCCTCCCTCGCTGCCTCACAGAACATCACCATCCACTACCAACACCTCAACTCAAGTGCCTACAAACTCGCTCCATGTTAGTATACAGAATTACTCTCCCTCCACCTGTGTCATGTATCCCTCCACCTGTGTCATGTATCTCTCCATCTGTGTCATGTATATCTCCATCCGTGTCATGTATCTCTCCACCTATGTCATGTATCTCTCCATCTGTGTCATGTATCTCTCCACCTATGTCATGTATCTCTCCATCTGTGTCATGTATCTCTCCACCTGTGTCATGTATCTCTCCACCTGTGNAAAAAAAACTCCGCTAATACACCAGTACTGAATGATATAGCTCCAGCACTTGTTCAGTGTGGTCGGTGGGTACTGGTGCCGAAGTGGTGACGTAAAAGCAGTGTGGCAGTACGAGGACTGGTGGACCTTAGGGACTAGACTATTAAGCCTATGCCCAGAATCGGACACATACATACACACACACACACAGACAAATAGATACATAACTGCATACATTACCCTCAACTTCAGTGATATACTTGATAGAGTACTAGACTTATCCCCACCGTGAAGAGGTTAATTGATCATAACAGTAGGATATCCACATAATATAAATCTAATAGACGAATTCTAATGTCTTTCGAGTGTGGCGTAGTAGTAGTAGTAATTGTAGCAGTAGTAGTAATTGTAGTAGCAGTGGTAATAGTAGTAGTAGTGGTAATAGTAGCAGTAGTAGTGGTAGTTGTAGTAGCCCCAGGTTCATCTGAAACGTGAACCCAGTGTACTGCAGGCTGAAGATGCCCTCCTCCTGCAGTTCACCATCCTCCTTTCGGGATATAGGGAGGGAAGTGAGGAACGTTTGATTAACCGGGCAGCTCCTCCACCCGGTCATATCGGTGCCACCACATGAAGGTGTTCCTCTCCAGCACCTGACATTGGCGTGACTCTTGCAACTGTTATATGGGTGATAATTGCAATCATATTTTTTGTTACCTGAGTTCCGGTTTGTACGGTTACTGTGTGTTTGATTCTCTCTCTCTCTCTCTCTCTCTCTCTCTCTCTCTCTCTCTCTCTCTATCTATCTATCTATCTATCTATCTATCTATCTATCTATCTTTATGTTTCTGTCTCTTTCTATCTGTAAATCTTTATATGTGTCTGTCTATATATGTCACTCTGTCATGTCCATCTAGTTCCAAAGAAAGGATGTTCTGATCCCTCTAACTACAGATCAACAGCGACCACATCTCCTCTTGGTAAAATATTTGAGATTGTCATTAATAAGCACAGTGTTAAATATCTTGACTCCAACCTCTTAATTAGTGGCAGACAGTATGGTTTTCGCCGTGAAAGATCCACTGTTGATATACTCAGTTTTTTTACTCATACCATACATCAGGCAGTTGACCGACATGGCGAAACTCATGCAGTAGCCTTTGATATTTCCTAAGCTTTTGACAGAGTGTGGCGCCGTTCCCTGCTGTCCAAACTCTCTCGCTACGGCCTGTTATTATCTTTTGTTCCACTGAGTTCCACATATCTCAGCAACAGAAGGATAAAGGTAGATGATGTATATTCCAATTTCCACTCAGTTAATGCCGGCATGTCACAAGGATCAGTCTTGGCTCCGACCCCCTTCCTAAGTCATATTAATGATCTCTTATCTGCCACCCATAATTCCATTCATTCACACGCGATGACTCGATACATCATAGTTCCTTCACATTTAAACACCCATTCACAAAGCTTGATATCTCGAACTCACAGCTCAGTATAGCAGTCTACGTAAATCAAGACCTAGCTAAGATCACTGATTGGGGACAAAATAACACTGTCTCATTTAGTGCTAGGAAAACCGATTATATAAGATTTACTAATAGACGGATATTACTGGATTCCCATATTACCTTCAATACAGCCAATATTCTTATTCCTATGAGTCTTGTAATTCTTTGTTTCCCTTAACAATACCTTCAATTGAACCTTTCTCGTTAGATCACTTGTATTATTGTACAGAATCAGAAACTTCTTCACTGTCTCACAGTTAGCTATAATTTACAAGTCATGTGGGCTCTCGCCTCAAATATTGCTCACCTTTGTGGAGTGGATGTGGAGAGGTTGCACTATAACAACTGGACAAAATTCAAAACAAAGCAATAACAATGGTTTATGACCCAACAATAACAAACGAACTACCTCTCCTATAGGTAAGACGGAATGTTGCCTCCCTTGCATTATTTTACAAATACTTTTATGGCAAATGGTCAGACGAAGTTAATTCCACTGTGCCACCTCTCCGCGCTTTTCCCCACGCTGCATGGGCATCAGATAGCACTCATGAATGGACTGTCACACTGCCATATTGCAGAACTTGTGCCTATCAGAATTCCTCAATTCCCCGAACTGCTCTCTTTGGAACTCGCTTTCCATTAGTTTCCCCTCAAACTTCAACTTACATCAGTTCAAGTCCAATTGTCCGATTTTTTTTTATGAATGGAGGACAGCTAATTTGGTGTATGGATTGTTTTTTGTTTTTTAATTTGTTTTCCTTCTCTCAGTTCATCTTCTAAAAAAAAAAAAAAGTCTGTATATTTAGCCATAGTTTATATGTCTATCTGTCTGTATTTTCTGTACCTCTCACAAAAGAAGTCCCCAAGGTTAGTTATAATCTTCAGGTGATAGCAGTGATGTAACGGAATAACATGCAATGGTAATGAAAGTGCTAATGATGGTTTCTAATCCATTTTTTCATTGCAATCGTCGCTTTACCTAAATGGCCCAAATTTTTGTCTTTCAACTAATGTAGGTTACGTCAGTGGGGAAAAAAAAGATAATAATTGGCTCTACATCATCTTAGCATTTCTTCGTGACTAGCACATATTCAAGTGTTGATCTGTTGTTACAATTTAGTATTCATGGCGAGGGGATAGAAATTTTAGGCCAAGTTACAGTGAAGAGGGTATGGAAACATCTAAGCTGCATGTAAGTATCTTCCTTAGAAAAAAAAAAAAAAGTCACTACAGTAAATATATAACTCTGTCTTTCACTACGAGAAGTCTGCCCTAACTAAAGTGGATAAAATCGCCTTGCAGTAGCACTAATATAATTACAAGCGGATTCGTTGACCGCGTACCTACGTCGTGCCAGCTTAACCATCGTCCAGTGTGACTGTCAGCCGGCATGTCACATCAGTCAGGTCAGTTCAGGGTCACTCGGGTCAGTTTGGAGATTACATAAAACGGAGATGGCGGGACAGGACGATGACACCCTGCAAACTTTGACGTGATGACGGTGGAAACAGATTTCTCATGGAAGTTCGATGTGTGTGTGTGTGTGTGTGTGGAGAGAGTAGATGAAGGGGTTGGGTGTGTGGAGAGGAGTGGTCGGGACTGGCTGCAGTGGTGATGGGCGTTGGGACAGGGACGAGACATTACACCCTGTGAAGGTTGGAGTTGGGTGGCTTGTATGGGTGTTCGGACGATATAATTCAACTCTTTAGCTAAAATAAGAAGAGAGAGAGAGAGAGAAAGAGAAAGAAGGTGCTGAGGGGGGACAGTGACGCCGCCGCTGATTTGACCTTGATCCCTGACCGTAATCTTTAATCAAAATGCATCAAACCCGAGTCAATTCTTTCCTTCCCCACACACGCCGTATATGCCAATTTTGAACCAAATCGCATTAAGAGTTTATGAGATAAAACACCTTGAACTTTAACTTGCATCTATCACCTTTGACCTTTAATCGAACTGCACCAAAATCAAAACTTTTCTTGGACCCACAAGCAGTGTATTTTCTAGATTTTATCAAAATCGAATCAGGCATGGGTGAGATACCTACCTATCTACCTACTTACGTACATACATACATGAAAAAAAAAACGATTACATTAGCAACAACGCAAAGCAGGTACTCACTTACCTGGTGTCTCGGTGTGTAAGTAAAAGCATTATCGCGATCAAGGACTTTCTACATGGTGTTGAAGATTTCGTAACACCTCTTCCTTAGTGACATTCTGTACATTACATATGAATATCCTTTTATACAGTATACTTGTACCATTACCCTCTCGTGTTATAGTTGGGTAAATTCCATAAACCTTGCGTGCTGTATAAGGGAGGTTTATTTACAGACGCTTACAGAACCACTCCGAACATAGGCTCACCCCAGACTAAATCCGCCTGTGGTGCCCGGGGGTGGGAAGATTAACTGTGCTTGGTTACATATATGGGTTGTTTTTCGATAACATAGTGGGGGTACATACTCGTATACTTCTAATACAAACTGTTTGTTTATTTACTTTAAACTAAACAAATTGCATAAAAGATAATGTTAAGGTGCAAAATGCAGTATAAATAGCCAAGACAGACGTGCTACAAAGCCTCCAGTACCACTAAGAATACGACCCTATGAGTTTCGCGTGACGGTGCGTCGTGACGAGCCCCGTGACCATCCGAAACAGCACAACTTCAGGCCCAGCATCGAGCCCAGGAAAGTCACTGCAATATGTCCACACTGCAAACCACACACTGCTGATTCGATGCTTCACCAACACACGGTACGTTACTGAGTCGATGCGTCAAAAGGAGGATCAGAACCAACACACGATACATAACTGAGTCGATGCTTCATCCTACATGTTTGTTACAAGAACGTGTCCTTTCACCAGTTCGCCAAAAATTTGTTCCTCTGATGGTCTTAAGTCAATATCTTTAATCTATCGTTCATCCAGTGGTATTATAACGATATTTCTAACAAGCTGACATACAAAACGAGTCAAACATTATGATATGCATGAAAATAACAGTATATCATGTTCAAAATAAATCGCAAAGGAAGGTGTGGTAAAAGGCTGCTAAGGTCCAAAGAGTAGAGCTGTGAGAGTACTGTGGGACACTCTGACTGATACCACACGGTCCATTGTCACGCTTTTCTGTCATCTGTCGCTGTACCGGTGTGCTCAAAACTCATGCTTCCTCACTCGTGGCATTCTCTTATGAAGGTAATCGCAAAACGGAAAGAACGAAGATCCGTGCAGACCCCAAGTGACGATTGCTATTTGTGGAACATCTGAGAACACTGAACGTGGTTACTCTGCATGCCATGTTACATTGCGTATTCAGCATCTGGGCAAGATAAACATACCATCTTTGCTCTCATAATGAACTAGAAGAGAACCCCATGCCATATTACAAAACGGACTCAGCGCCTAGTTAAAGAAGACACACTCTTTACCCGTGTCAGCCATAATATAGTTAGCTTGCATCCCACGTTTCAGAACCCATGTAGCAGCGAAGTACAGCTACAAGCTAAACTTCGATGACGCTTCTCCACCGGTTTTTACAAAGAAAGGTTTTACAGTACATGAATTATTTTTTTCCGGGCTATCAGTATGAAGCACACAAGAGTGTGAGGGGTAAGAATACTCGCGGGTAGGAATGACAAATATGAAAGGTGTTACATGAATTTTTTTTTTCTGCAATAGCAGTATGAAGCACATAATAAGATTATGAGAAACGAGGATGTTCTCTGCCGTTTAGGTAGGAATGAGAATTACGGAAGGCAGGACACAATGTTGGCAGAAGACTGTCGGGAAGCTTATGGTCATGGCTGTACACTCATCAAACAATATAATGTTCTCAAAGCTCGATGGATGCGAAAGTAAGCCAGGTAACGAGACGCATTAAGTTGGTGAACAGATAGAGAAGTAAACAAGTAGCAGCAGCAGTAGTAGTAGTAGTAGTAGCCCCAGGTCTTCTGAATGTGAACCCATTGGACTTCAGGCTAAAGTTGTCCCTCTCCTGCAGTCCACCATTTTCCTTTTGGGGATAGGGAGGGAGTTGAGGGACGTTTATTCAGAGGAGCTGTCCGGCTATATCAGTGCTACTACGTGAAGGCGTCCCTCTCCATCACCTGATAACAGGAGAGGAAGACGTGCAATGAAGCCACTAAAGCCGACCGGAATACAAGACTTGATGTATTCTGAGTCACTTTAATGATTTCGTAACACATTTTCCTTAGCTATCTATTCTACTCATTGCATCACAGTATCCCATTGGTATGTTATTGATGCAAACTATGTCGATGCTAAAGAGATATAAGTACCACACAGAAGAACAGTAAGATATACTATGCAAGGCAAATCGCTGTGGAAGAAGTGTTACGAACCTTTCTATGGCTCTAAATTTACAGCTTTTAGTGTAGTGCCATGAGAGGATGTGGGGCGTCTCGAACTGACCTGGTATTCTTCCCTCGTTAGCTTAGTTTAGATTGAATTAGGTCAGGTTAGGTTAGGGTAGTTTAGCTTAGGTTTGGTTAGTGTAGGTTAGATTGGATTAGAGTGATCAAGATTAATTATGTAATATTTGTTTAGGTTAGGTTATGGTCAGTTTGCGTGAGGGGTTGAGTGCATGGGATGTGGGGCGTCTCGAATTGATTGGCTGTCCTTCCTTCGTTATTTACCTTCAATATGGACGCGTGTGTCAGTCGTAGCTCACAGGATTATGAGCCACCAGAGTGTGTGAGAGCGGTACTGACCTTATTATACCCGTACACACTGGCATACACTCGCACTCTCTCACATTCTCCCTCGTTATATAACTCGCATGACAAACTCTCGACCACATAACTGCCGTGATAAATCTCTGACAACACTTTTGGACTTGACATGTATTGTTCTTGTGTTTGTCTTTGGCTCGACCAGACAATCCATATTAGTGACACGTTCTTTGTATGTCAAAAATCTGTGTTTATGTATGCTACCCTTTTTGTCAGTAGTGCTGGAAAGTTGACGCCTTCTCGTGTTGATGTCAGTATGGCCGGCTCTGTCGTCCGTTTATACAAATGTCCCTGAATTCCCTCTCTGTCCACCAAAGGGAGGATTGGGGGCTGCAGGAAACAGAAGACTTCAGCCCGCAGTCCACTGGGTTCACGTTTACATGAGCCAAGGGCCACAACAACAAACCTGTCATCAATATACTTTCTTACTTTGCATCCTTTCATACACGAGGCGCTTAGCTGTTGTGCTGATTTTCATATCCTAGGCCTTTGAGCCTGTGGCTGATTATTCAGTTATTATGCTGGGATAGAAGGCCTCTGCATCATCCAGGTTCTCACTGTTACTTTCCCTAGATGTTACCCTACGTACTTATTTTACCTTCCAACCCACAAAGGGTGGACAAATACCTGAGTCTAGTGATGCCAGCTGCCCGCATCAGAATTCCAGCCCTAGCAACATGAAGCTAGCGGCTTCGGAACTAGTAGTACTAACCACTCGGCCACCACGGTGTTGTGTAAGGTGCTTTTGTGTTACTGTCATTTTTACCGTGACGACATTACTCTTCCCGCGGTTCATTTTTCAGGCCAGCAACATGCCATCCCATACCACCAGCCCTCCTAACTCAGTAATCAGTGGCGGGTGACTGATGCACGCTTTGTCTCACGCTGGACAAGCATGCAATGAAGTTTTAGAGGGTACAAATTGCTTGACATGGAACTGCTTATTGCTTTTTTTCCCCCTACAAGTGCACAATTCATTAAGGCAATGATGACTAATGTACTGGAAGGTGCTGGGAGAGGTACCTTGAGATAGCCTGGCCGTGTGGCAGGAATAGTGAATGAGAGATTGATTAGGAGGGTGTATGCGAGTGAGGTGGAGGGGAAGGGGAGGATAGGGGGGGAGAGAGACCGAGGATGAGGTGAAGAGATGGGGTAGAGAAATATATGAGTGGGGGTGGTATGAATTACAGGGAGGACAGCCTAATAGCGAAAGACAGGGGGACGTGGAGACTATTAAATTTTTCGCCACCTCTTGAGAGATTTGGACTATGGAAAGAGAGTTGTAAGATAAAATAAGTTCAATGACAATAGCGCACTTGTTCCCACATGACAAAATCTGCAGTCTCTTTTCAACTTAGGTCATGGGCAAGCTTAACCAGACTGAAGGAGAGTTTGACTAGTGACCAAGGAGACTCATTCATGCTTCGTAACTAAGGCTTATCGAATACGGTATAACCACGACTTAGTATCCAGTCTGTGGAAGATGCCCAGTTCCTCCTGACGAGAATAAGTCTGCTATAATTTTTTTCAGTGATAAACGGACTACGGTTTTATCCGAGTGGACAGAAGTTGCCCCCTGACACCCCCCCCCCCTTTTTTTATACCAGTTTATTCCGCATATGACACGTTGATGTACCGCGCGGTCCGTAAATATCGCTCCACTTTATAGTTACCTGCTTGGGGGTATTTTGTGTGTTACGTGGACCGCTCAGTCTGCTGGTGTGGGCGTGGGTGTGCCTGTGGGAGTAGAAAATGAGAAAATGATTCTGGGTAGACATTCATGACACTGACTAGGCCGTCCACGCAACACACGAGAAACAGCCGAGCGTAGTGGAAGGAGAGCAGTATATACATAGACACCCTAATACCGACTCAACTCACTGAGGTATTTGCGTGCACTAGAAAACGGCAATCGGCATCCCCTCCCACAGACGAACTGAAGCTTGTCAAGTGAAAGGACAGTTAGCTCTAGGTGAAACAGGCTCAGGGAAAAAAAAATGGTGAAAGTGCAAGTGAATTCACAGTGAGATTATGAAGAAGTCAGTGGAAGGTGATAATGTCTTTGGTACGTCTTTTATAAACTGACGGAAATGCTGATTACTGTTTTCGTCTGCGTCCGTCATTACTGTTCTTTCTTCACTTTAACTTGACTTTAAACTGACGCCTCTCTATATTGAATGTCGAGTTGTAAGTTGTAACAATAGATCAACACCAGCATAATGCTTACAATGAAGAGATGATGCTGACAGGACGTAGGGCCCCCTGCATTTTCTTCTGCCACTGAGCAACGTGAACTATGCTGCAATGTGGACGCAAATCAGAGCCAAGTTAAGGTGACAGAAGTGATAACGAATCTTGCTGTTACTTCAGGGGATAGGAACGTGGCTGGCGTGCTTGGCGTGGGTGGGTGTAAGATGGTGTCAGAGGTGGTGGCACAGGGTCGGTCCACTGGTGTGCCAACACTACTGGTCCAACTCCAAGACTGTGGTCACATCCCCGCCATCACCACAGCCCTACCTGCATATACAGCTACGGTATGATCTTACGAGTATTTTATATTTTTGCTACCACCACTTTTTGTGTTTAGATATTTGTTGTAAGTGCACACCAACGTGGAATGCAAGCCATTTGTATACGATTACCATATGCTCGCCACAAAGTTCTCTGAAAAACTTAAAGGTCGCGGTCCTATGCGTAGTTAAATATTTTAGCACATCAGGTAGTGGCGGAGCTAGTCAGTGTCTTGGGAGAAAATGGATCTGGACAACTAGTGGCATGCATAGAGGGATTGTTTAGCTAAAATGCCAAAGCGGTGTGTGGTATCGCGAGGTTAGCAACTAGCAAGAAAGGCACGACTCAATGGGATGAAGATCAAAGGCCAGAGCGGAAATGAGGCTGAAGTGGCTAGAGTGGATGCAAGAAAGGTGTTCAAGTGAAAGAAGAAAGGAATACGCTGAGATAAGACGCATGCGAAGAGATTAGTAAAGAGGAGGAAAGGAGATAAATGACGATCTTGGAGGGAAAATGAAGGTAAATACTCTGAAAATATGAAGCTGTTCTGGAATTAGTTGCGAAATATAGAAAAGATGGTGGAAAGAAGTGTGAAAGTGTGAGGGATGGAAGTGAAAGAAAACTAACCAGTGGAAGTGAATAAGGTGCAGATGGATATAATATTTTGAAAGGCTAATGAATGGAAATGGTTAAAGCTGTTGTAAACATGACTGGCTGTCGTGGTGTGCAGAAAACGAATGTAGTGTCAGAAAATGTAACACTGGAGGAAGAAAAGAACGTTGTGATGCGACTGAAAATAGGAAGGCAGCAGGGAAAGAGGAGGTGTATGCAGAGATGATTAAGTTCAGTGGAGGGAGAGGAATGGAATGTTTGTTAGAAATATGACGTAATGCTTAGATGAGTGGAACTGTACCAGCAGAGTGGGGAAAGGCTGTGAATGTACACCTGCACAAGAACCAAGGCGGGCGAAGTGAGTTCAAAAACTATAGTGACATAAGTAGGCTGAGTGTTGTAGGAAAGATATATGGAAGATTTACCATAGAGAAAGTATGGGATATCTCAAAATGTCTGGTGAATTATGAACAGTGTGTATTTTGAAGTGGAAGAGGACGTGTGGATCAAGTAATTGCAGTGAGTCATTGGAGAAAGCTTGTGATAAGGACTATAAGGTATTTGTGGCATTTATGGACCTGGAAAAAGCAAATGACAAGGTAAACAGAGAAGACTGATGGAAGATTTTGTGTATATATGATCCGGATGGTAACCTGCGAATATCATGAAGGGCTTTTATGACGGTAGAGAAGCCTGTGTACGGGTAGGTGGGCATCTTGGTAAATGGTATAAGATCAGTGCTGGAGTGAGACAAGTTGTGTGATGTCCTCATGAATCTCTCTCTCTCTCTCTCTCTCTCTCTCTCTCTCTCGATGATGGTGATGATGATGGTTACTATTTTTTAATTATTTTATTATTTTTTTTTTACTATTATTATTTCTTCGCCATTTTCACATACAGATATCACTGAGGTTCCAGTGTGTGGTGCCTGTGGTGGTGGCGTGGCTTAAGCTAGCACAGAGCAACACCACCCTGCCCACAGCATCATCCCTCACACCAGCACCAGCCATACTACCCACACACCTAAAGTAAGTGTGTGTGGGGTGGGGGGGGACCAAAGTGGTGGGTGGGGGGGACCAAAGTGGTGGGTGGGAGGGTGGGCGGAAGTGGTGGGTGGGTGGGTGGATGGGCCGAAGTGACACCATCCCAGGTACATATTTCACCTACCATCTCACAAGGGTACATGAACACCTGAGCCAGGTGATGCCAGGTGCCTGCGCCAGGATTTCAACCCTGGTGCTAACGGGCCGCGCCGCCAGCCGTGCAGTAAGTGTTTCTACTCAGCCACAGCGAATGTATGACCGTCTGAAATACATTTATACTTGTAGTGTGCTAAATAGTATCAGACCTAGCAAACTTGTGATATTTCGAATGTCTCTTACTCCTGCAGCTATCGTGAGGAGTACCTGGAGTGTGTTGGGGGTGGTAGTGATGTGTGGGAGGGGGAGGGTGCCGAGTGGAGTGTGCAGCTGGCTCGGGCACGCAGCTACCTAAACGGTCGCCAGATGACAGTGGCGACCATTCACGTAAGCATCACAGCACCATCATCTTACTTATTCCAGTAGGCAAAGTCTTTAACTTAGCATACACTGTCTTTCCTAAACACGCAAAAGAAGAATATACAGTACACATTTCCCTTGTATATCAGGGGTATGTGAATAAGGCAAAAAAAAATCTAATAACATGTAATCTAAACGACACAGTTCATTCTCTATGATAATCTGCTGTTTCTCCAACTCTACCTGCTTAACTAAACCTCTTCTCCTCCTGCTAATCACTATATAAAAACAAAATTGCCAGCATTTGACCAAGGTATCTGATTTTTTTTTAATTATTTCTTACATCGCCGCGTGGTCTAGTGGGTTAAGGTGTTCCAGCCAGGCATAACGCTTAACAATAGCCATTCACGTAATCATATCCGGTATTTTCGGCCATGCAGTATGATATTCGTACAGTATTGTTATCTAATAAATATTTCTAAAAGTACTGATATATAGTTCTTAAAGTACTATAGTGATCCAAAGGGCCTAACGGGAGTGTCTTTTCTCAAGGAAGTTAATGATGTGGTTTGTAGTTGCTGGTGTGGTGCCCCTGAAGGCCAAAGGTGAAACTTGGTTGTCAGTTACCGTAGACTTTTTCGCTTTGACAACCATATCAAAATTCCAACTTTATCAGGTCAGCGTGATGGAGCTTGGTGGCCGGGTGGTTAGGGTGGTAAGTGGGTGGGTCGGGCTGGTGGCAGATGGGTGGGGGGGGCAGGGGAATGAACTGGGTGGGCAAGGTGAGTGGGGCCGGTGGGCAGGGCTGCGTGGGTGGGTGGATGAATGTGGTGCAGCAGGCTGAGTTGGGTGGATGGATGGATGAGTGTGGGTGAGTTTGTGGGCAGGGTGGGAGGGTGATTGGGTGAGTAAGGTGAGATGGGAAGATGGATATTGGGAAAATAGTTCAATGAGGATTAGGAATATTGCATGAATAGGTCCATGGTAGGAATAGGTCCATGGGTAATATAACCCCTGGTGCAATGGGCCCAGGTGGAACACAGGCTGAAAAGGTAAAATGTGACCACGGGAATCGTCTGTCACGGGGAGGAGGGTGGCTGTCTAGGGTGCCAGGGAATGCCAGGCCATAGATTTTTACCCCGGCGATACTCTTGGTCATTCCTGTTTCGCCTGGTGGTGTAGTGGGTTAAGACGCTTCAACTGGATCCCGCTCTTAACTGTATCATTTCAGGTAAACATAGCCATTATTTGATCACAGAATCTAATTTTCATATATAATAGCTCATATTTGCCGGGTGCTGGAAAGAGGTGCCTGTTGTGGTGAAACTGCCTGGTTATACAAATGTTCCTCAGCTGCTTCCTTGTCCTCTGGAACAAGGATGGCGAACTGCCTGAAGTGCACCGGGTTCCCGTTTCAAATCAGCCTGGGGCAGGACACCTACAACCTGTTTGTGTACTTTATTAGTGAGAGAAACGAGAAAGCAAATTATCGTATTGCGGATGGCACACGAGGATTCACAGTACCTCTTCCTTGGCGATTTATTTTGTAAAGTAATCATTTTCTTATACAGTATATATCGCTTTAATACGGACATAATTTTCTTACTTCATGACGAAAGAACAAGAGGTCTGAAGGACCGCAAAGTCATTCATTCCTCCAGAGAGAGAGAGAGAGTATAGCACTTAACTGACAACTTCAAACAGAATAGTACGCGGTATAATATTCGGCTTGCGTAATGTTTTTTTTTTTTTCTTATGGCAAACGTGAGTTAGGCCGCAGCGAGGTGAATTATTAGCATGATTTGTGGACTGGCGGCCATCTTTGTTTACGAGGGAACCCAGTGAGCCACGCAAGAGAATTCGGAGGATTTTTTGTTCGGGCAATTACCTAAAACGTCTAAAATAGTCTATAATTTTTTTTATTACATATTTTTAGCGGTAGCAGACTAGAGGACACTGTGGTGTAGAAAGCAAAATCAATCGCCAAGGAAGAGGAGTTACGAAATCATCTGAAAGTACGTCCCATTTTCGCTTGTTGCGCTTTGTGTGCAATAATACAACCACAGACACATACGAGACTCAACAAACCTTCAGAGTATATTTAGATAATTTTATGGCTCTAAACAATGGTGGTTATGATATGGGAACTGTTGTAAATATAGGATCATATAAGTGGTTTTGGAAATTTCGTCACATCTTTTTCTTACCGATTTATTCTATACAGTGCACTTCAATAACTTCTTGTATGATATTATGCAAGGTCTGTCGATTTTAGAACAACGTATATACAAAGTAGAAAAGAATGCAAAAGTGTAAAATGAAAATATATATATATCGCTAGAGAAGAGATGTGACGAGACCGCCTAAGCCACATAGAATAGGGACCATAATGAGCGCCTGTGGACCGTTCGTCATAATTTCCTCGTCACTAAGACCCCGCCATGAATTATAGAAGTCCCCCCTTACTACCCCACCCCTGCCAGAAAGTTTTGCTGCCTTGTACAATCATTGCGATTTTGATGGAAATTGAAAACGAATGGATATTAATGTTACTTACGACATGTGTTGTTCCTTCATCTATCTACCTGACTATCCTTTGCCAGAAGCCGTAATCCCGTACGAGGTGGCCACAAACAAAGCACCTCCATGTCACCCTGTTCTCCACCATTAGGCTGTCCCTCTCTCCAACTCACACACCCCTCTCTCATATATCTCTCCACTCACATCCCTTCATCTTATCCTGGGCCTCCCCCTCCCCCTCTCCACTCCATCTCACTCACATTCACTCTCCTAGGCAGTCTCTCATTTTCCAGCCTCTCCACACGGTCAGACCTTCATAAAGCTAAGGTATGTGCTGAGAACATGAGCAAGACCTCTCCTATATTCCTAATTTTGATTTTAAAAACAAAGAAAAAAACTCCATGGCCTTCTCTCTAACTACTATAAAGTTATGCTACGTCTACCTAACCAGCTTCTCTCTCTCTCTCTCTCTCTCTCTCTCTCTCTCTCTCTCTCTCTCTCTCTCTTTTCATTCCAGTTAGAGTTCAATTAACCAGTGTGTCCTTTCGCAATGATGGTTAAAAACATTCCATTCTTTGGTCTTTGTGTAGCAAATCAAGTCGATCGTCCTTCGCCGAATGAGAGAACAAATTTACTTATATATTACTTGTCAAGTATCTCAGGTTAGAATATAAGTATCACACAAACACACACACACACACACACACACACACACATACACACACACACACACAGAT
>JAGKTI010000141.1:25792-37448 GCA_018397915.1 Birgus latro
ATCTTACACAGTACCACATCGCATTTTCACCTACGTTACCACATCATGCTGTATATCCTCGAGTCCACACTACCACACCACAGTTTCTCGTATATTATCAGTTAATACTGTATATCCCTGCTGAAGAGAGACGCCTTCATGCGGTGGCAACGTTATAGCCGGGCAGCTCTTATGCCGAGCTAAACAAACGTCCCTCAGTACCTCCTTATCCCCCGAAAAGAAAACGATGGACTGTTGGAGAAAGGCTGCTGCGGCCTGCATTCCAGTGATCACGATTCAAATGAATCTCGGGCTACAACAACAACGATAACCGCTACTACTACTACTACTACTACTACTACTACTACTACTACTACTACTACTACTACTACTACTACTACTACTACTACCAGTCACCACACCACCACACTACAGTTCCTTCAGTATTACCACATCCCATCTTCTTCCATCACACTACCGTCCTACTATATATGGCTTTGAATTTCTACCTCTCCGATGCAGCCAGAATTGTGAGTGGGTGGGATTGTGAGTCTTTTAACTGGACAAACTTTGGTTTACATATTCACTCTAGTTTTTTCTTCTGGCTTTGTGGACCCTACTTCACCCCACCCTAGTGTGTATGATGATGATGATGATAATGATGAAACTCTACACAACCATTCCACTGTTCCATACCACCAACACATTACCATTTCACAGTTTCTTACCACCACACCATACCTTCCTCTACACTACCACACTTCAGTTTCTTTACACCACCACACCACTACACTACCAGACAGATACTTTTTTTTTTTTTTACCTTCTTGATAAACTATACACTACACTTTCATTTTCCACAATACCACATCACATAACAGCGTCTCCTCGTCCTATATCCTCCACACTACCATAACACCACATCACAGTGTAACACAATCACACTGCCACTGTACTGTACCATACTACCACGATGATGGTGGTTGCGGACGTGATGGTGGTGGCAATGGTGATAATGAATGAGCATAATGACCGGACAGTGATGATTATGATGATGATGCACATTACTGGACTATATTACTGTGCTATATTTCTGTCAGACAAGAGAGAGAGAGAGAGAGAGGAGGGGGGGGAGGCTGCTAGTGCATTTTTTCTTTTCAGGTATGAGTTGGTTCTGCCTTACGACAACAACTGGGGCGCTCCCATGAAGAACGGCACCTTCAATGGCATGGTGGGCATGGTGCACAGACAGGTGGGTCATGGATGATATGGTTAAGACGACTTGTAGCACAACTGCTCTCGTCATGTATTATGCATTCGCATTTTTTTTTTTATACTCCAGTATAGGTGCTTGAGAAGGATGGTTTCATGCGGTGATACCAATATAACTGGGCATCAAAGCCAGCCGGTTTTTCACACATCCCTCACCTCCAACCCTGTCCCCTGATAAGAGGTTGGTGGACTATGTGATGAGGGGAAATTCATCCTATACTCCACTGAATTCACATCAAGATGAAACCAAGCCCACAACCTCAGTGGGGGGTACGAGGTCGGAGCATGTATCCGGCTTAGGAAAGACCAACGTCCATGCCCTTCATTGTCCCAGGTCACTCCTAGGCAAGGTGTAGCACCCGTGGCAGTAGATAGGTAGTTACCATCGTCCTGGGAGGCACTATCTTGGGAGTGACATGGAGCCAAGGCCCGGTAACTGACCTTGCATAACATTCCCAGGAGTCCTGACTGAGACTATTACTCATACATAAATATTACCTATACAGAGCTTATCTTTTGGGGGGGGCGATGCCTACTCCATTTTCCCTGCACCCTGGCATGTGGAAGAACCATGTTTTGACCCTGACGCTGGCGAGGTGCTCTCTGCCACACGAAGGCGGCTGTATGTTCGTGGTCGATGGGTTTGCTAAACCAGACAGATCGGGGTAGGGCAGCAACAACAACCTTGGTGGTAGATGGGAGCGCCCACCATGCATTCTGTATATGCAGCGTTACCTTCTCCGAGTTAGAAAGCCAGATCAAATGGTTTTCAGTAAGCCAGGAAATCGTTTACGATGTCTGACAGTGGCCGGATCTGACTCACAAGGGTTATAATTCAAGGACCGTTTGGGGCTGGTGTATTGCTCACATAACTTCAGGGACGAGAGTCTGGCCACCTTCTTCTTATATCTCTGGTCTAACTAGACTAACCCTTGGCCCTGCACACCTGATTGGGCATAAATAAAATAAAAAACAAGAAAGAGCTCAGCGCCGATTGAGTGCAGCTCGTGCTGTGGACATAACATTTGAATTTGCCCTTTGACCTTTAGTTTTGCCTGGCCCTCAGCTCATCTACTAAGTCTGACCCAAACTGGATCAGAACTGTCTGCGCTGACTTTGCCATGCGTTCGCTAAAACAATCAGTCAACCTGGAAAGATCTTTAACCCTTCCATCAAATATACCCAAATCGGATCTCTCTCACACACACACACACAGACACCGGCCAGATCTTTATCATCTCGCCTTGCTAAAGGCAGGCAATAAAAACTGTGGAAGAAGTGGTGGGGATCCTCCTAACTTAACAATAATGTGGTCATGAGACTACAAGGATGTGAGCATCAACCATTCATATGAAGGTGATGTGTGTCGTGAAACTGATACTGAAATAATTAATGGGAACTCCTCCGGTGGCCCCAGCTCTGCTCAGAATGAAGGCAGACTGTTGAAGTTCATCCTTTTGACTGTGACATTTTATACCATTGTTACTTTAACTTGGCCTTAAATTGCCATTTCTCCCTCTGAATGCTGGGTTGTAACAATTAATTATTACTAGAATATATTATTGGTCACAAAAAAGTGCAATAGGTATGCCGAAGAGCCTTAATATTGTCTTACTTCCCACTAAGCTGAGTGAAATAAACTGCAAAAGGACGAGAATGTGGGCCAAGTTAAGGTTAAAAAAACTTAGTAATGTTTCACTTCTATTCGACAGGAGGTGGACTTCGCCATGGGCAGCTTCACCATCACACACATCAGGGACACCGTTATTGACTTCACCCATGCCTTCTACGAGGAGCCAACCACCATCCTCATCCCGCCGCCGAGGGAACAGAATAATTTCCTTGCCTTTCTCGAGCCTTTCTCTTGGCAGGTCGGTACGATGACACTTTTTTTTACTTTAATTTTGTTAAGTCAGTTGATCATTCGTGAGACATATCTAATAGCAAAGGGATTAGTGACTGTACTTTTTTTTGTACAATGTCCCTCTCTTTTCTTTGGGCAGATAGATCGTTTAATGTTTTGGAGTACAGTAATTGCTTATTCTGTCTTCAAACTACTACACCATCTTAAACAATGCTTTTCATTTGAATCTAAATACACGCTCTGTTATATTTTCTTTAATATTCCTTCACGAGAGGAACAAAGCATCTTCCTAGCTTTTCTGGAACCAGGCAGGTGGCAATTCCGTTTATATGTCACCTAGCATAGCCTGCTACGAAACGAGCTGTGGCAGTCCCGTCCACCACAGATAAGCAACTGTTTCTGTGGAACCCTCCTACAAGTACAGTACCCCACAACTCGTACACCGTGTAAGGATCAAGCACCCCCTTGTGGTAGACAATGCCTCACCATGGTTAGACCAGGGTCCTTCCCTTGGCAAAGTGGAGTGAAAAATGATGATATTTGGCTCCTGGATGGACGCCGCAGCTGCTCCGTCAGTGTTACACGGCGCCACCATGTGCTGGCTCCTCGTCAGCGCACGTTATTTTCCCTTTTCTTTGACTCCCTGTTATTTGGTCTCGGAAACAGGTTCTCTTGACACTGGTATATTTGTCTCAGTTTTGTATCTGTAGCAAAATTGGAAAAAAAAATCTTGCTTCCTGAAAAATGAGCGAAGTGTTAAGACTGGAATGGTTTGCTCGATGTTCAAGGACTTTAGGAACTGATACAGAGAGAATGAACGTCACGATGCAGTACGGATTCCGATATCTTTCTTACTGACCATATGTAAGCTTCAGGTGTCCGTTTTCTCGTCAGTTAAGGAGGCTCCCTAACACCTCTTTCTAAGCTATTTAATTTGCTTATTACACCTTACTATCCTTTTCTGTGTCATTGAAATTTTTCCCATGATATAATTTTCAGCATAACATAAAAATTGATATTAACCCACCATACCTAAAAATAAATCGCGTGAGAAGAGTTACTAGGGAGCCTCCTTACTCGACGAGAATACGAACCTGGGACTTATATTGCTACGAAGGCCATTATTTGGACTTTACTGAATACAATGATGCTTCCCTAATTTAATATGAATGTTACATTGGCCAAGTATGTGAGAATTTCTTTGGTCAGTCTGCACCATCACAAGTGTTATGTCAGATGTCTTGCAGTGTATTCTTCATGTCGTAATATCAGTAGCTTTGGAGATTTCGTAACACCTCTCCCATAGCAACTTATTCTGCACATTACACCTTAATATCCTCCTGTGGGGTATGGAGGTCGATATAAGAGACATTATATCAACAGCATAAAACAGAGACATAAAGAATATATCACAGAATAGATACCCAAGGAAGAGGTGTTACGAATCCTCCTCTCGCCGGGTACGTAGCCTCCCTAACACCTCTTCCTTAGCGATTTAATTTTAATAATGGGTAGTTATCCATTTGTACCTTATTTATGGAGAGTATGGCGAATTCTAAGGCTTTACACGGCACAGAAGAGGACATTAAGGGGTGACAAGCAAAAAAATCGCATAGGAAAATGTGTTAGGGAGCTTCTTTAACCAACGAGAATACGGGCCACAGAATACAGACATTAAAGTCACAGGGAAATAGCTGTCCTAAGGTGTGATATGTGGGATTTTCTTCGCAGCTGTACTGAACAACATCTTTGGAATCGTAAGAATGTATACACCGAGAGAGAGAGAGAGAGAGATTTTATAAGAGGAAATGTGTCTCCCATTCCGCTGTGATGAATCTTTTACTACCGGCGATATCTGCGGTAACTTGAAACGCGGTAAATATGACGGGAACTCTATAGTGTCTTATTTGTGTATTTGTCGCATGTTCATGATGCCACTTCCTTTAAACATTTCCATATATACAGTATAGGCGAAAATTTCAGTAGGCTCTCTAACAGTAGTAGCCGTTGTTGTAGTAGTAGCTATTAATAGCAATAGTAGTAGCAGTAGGAAGACGTAATGTTAACTGAAAGATTGATTTCGAGAAAAAGGAAAGCTTAGTTGAGAAAACTGAATACTACTGAAGAATATAATTATGGGGGGGAGGGGGCCTGTCTGGCATATCAGATATGTATTTTGTTTTCTTTCATTTCAGAAGTAAAGGCTCCAACATAATTGCATGCGTCGGCCTCTCTTTTCAATCCCTTATCCTTGAGGTCACACACTATGACCTCCTCCCAAGTCTGTTTCATTCTTTCTCGCAACTCTACCCTCAACGTTCACACCTCTCACCCTCCTCACTCAGCTGTCATCTCCCATCCTCTCCACATGGCCAGACCAACTCAACGTACCTCTCCTGATCACAGCAATAATACTCATTCTTCCTTTCAGATCTTCATTCGGAGTCCTAACCTTCCCAGGCCTGTCATTCAAGGGAACTACACATCCACTAATCATTCTCAATTCTTCACGCTTGAGCCTATGAAATATCCTCCTCCTGAATGGAAAATGAGAGTGACGGGGAAAGTGTGTGGTTGGAAGGATATTGGGTTGGGATGTTGGTGATGATGATGATGACGAGGAGGAAGAGGAGGATAACGGTGCTGATAAGTTGATAATTATGAAGATCACTAGATACAAGTGCGATTCTGCTGCTGATGATGATGATGCGTAGTAGTAACAGTAGTAACAGCAGTATTGGTAGTAGTAGTAACGATAATAAGCCTCTTCTGTGCAGGTATGGAGCTTAATCCTGGCCAGTATCGTGTTGGTGGGTCCTATCATGTGGGTGTTAGCATCAGTAGAACTCGTGCTCTGCCCACACGACACACACACAGACCAAGCCGTGTACCCGCTACTGAGATACCTGTGGGACTGTACCTTCACCCTGGCTGCCCAACCTCAGAGTGAGTTGACTGCGTTTACTTGATAGCAGAGAAACGAGAGAGAGAGAGAGAGAGAAGGAATGATGTGGTAATCCGTGTGTGTTTTTATACTGTGTACAGGTGGAAGGTGTGCTTTCCTTTTGATATACATACCTGTTTGTGGGTGTGTGAGTTACTGTTCCGTAGAAAGGGAAGAGGTACTCAAGAACCTCCTATACCCACAACAGGACGACAATGCTACTTTTCTCCTCCTCCTCCTCTTCTTCTTCTTTTTCTTCTTCCTCTTCTACAAAGCACACACGCACATACCCATTTCTATATACCTGTTTGGCTGTACAGTACATTCACCATCGCAGCACAGCTTCAGAAAAACTTCGTTGTATTGTCTTTTTTTTTTTTTTACATAACACGTTTAATTAGTTCCAGTACTAGGAAGAATTACCAGGTAAAATTTGGATAATGGAGCCTACTGTTGTATATCCGTGAATAAATGTCATCTCAACACTTTAATATTAATAAAACCCGTAAGTCTGACTGGTTGAAAATGCGCCGTAATGTCTACCAGAGGGACAAGATGCCTGGCGGATGAATCAAAGCAGAGTACTAATAAGATTTTCTTTTCTATAAGTTCTGTCGGTTGAGGAATGGATAATATTTTCAAGTCGGCGCGTATCACCGTAAAAGCCGAAATATTCTACGTGTGAGCCATAGTTTCTTCTCACCCTCCGTCTTTATCACACTGGAAAAAAGAAATAGTAGAATCTCACACCGAACGAAGGCCTATATTCCTCATTTAAACTGCTAATTCGAAGCTTTGTTAGACTACTCAAATATCATGTAGTCCTAGCAAAGCTTCGATCTACCAGTTAACACTGAACGTTAAGTTTCTATTCGGTGTGGATATCTCAGGCGGATTTTGGCATTATTTTAAGTTTATATAAATTCTGACCAATTTTGACAACAATATATGCAGTATGTCGCCAAAACTGTAAATCAGGTGATCGTGTGGTCACATATGTTTCACTTTCATATCACATTGTGTTAACTCTGCCATCCATACTACATCCATTAAGCTATACTGTTTTACATCAGCACAGGAGGCTGTATATAACTTCGGAAGCCGACACACTGGTGTGTTTACATTATGGAGACATCAGTATCAAGCCAATATCAGTTAAATTGTCTTGGGAGCAATACTGACTAATCTTGACCAGGACACCAGGAATAAACATCGTACTGACTTTCGTTGCTCGTGAAAACGGGTATAAGCACGATAGTCAACATGCGATACCAAGACCAGTCCAAATATGTTGATTTTTATCATTGCAAAAACCCATCTTTGGTTACGACTCACTTCAAGCCGGTGGTAAGGATAAGGAGATGGACGGGAATTACGGCTTGCGATTGCACAGTGGCTAACCATTAACCATTCCTCCCACAGGCGTCCATATGCGTCAGACGGAGCCAGTACGAGTGTTGAACGGCATGTGGTGGACGTTCAGTGTGATCCTCATCTACACGTACACAGGCACACTGATCGCCTTCCTCACCGTGCCTCGTATGACCAGCCTCATTAACTCACTAGAGGAGCTGGCTGATCAGAATAAGGTGCTGTGGACTTACCGAGCCAAGACTGCACACGAGACGCTATTTGCGGTGAGAGAGAGTGGTGTGAAACTTAAAGTGAGGTGTGTGTGTGTGTGTGTGTGTGTGTGTGTGAGCAAAATAACTTAGAATTCCTTTTTTTCACGAAATTTAGTGGATGGGCAGAGGAAAGCCAATGGGTGGACTTTTTTTTTTTTTTTAAGCAACAGGTCAAATGTCAAGGTTACAGGATTAGGTAAAGTACGATAAATTTGAAAATATTTTAGCCGATTTAGACCAAACTTCGTGGAAGGGCTTAGGGTAATGCAAGAACGAAGGGATTCGATTTTGAGAACAATCAATCAAGGGTCAGAGCGGGACCACCGAGAATCAAGGCCTGTAACATCCCTCGTGACGTCATCATGACTGGGGTGCCGCGCCCTCACCAACCCTCACTCACTAGTAGAATCTCGCACCGAAAATAGCATGAACATTGCTGTTATGTGACAAAATGTTAATGCTAAACTGAAGCCTTCTGCAAGTCATACGGAATGGTGTCTTTTACGTCTGATTTGTGATTAGAATCTACTTTTCTCAAGTCTTTTATGTTTACTCACTATTACAGAAAACTGCATTTAAATATTTAGGGTAACTCGAGTATTTGGATACTCCAATTTAAAAACTTGATTACTATTTCCTGTGGAAAACAATAGATATATATATAATTACGTAACGTTAAGTATTGCTCAAGTCTATTACTCAAGAGAATTAAAATAATAACACAAAGAAACTACGGTAATGTCTAAATTAATCAAGGTGAAATATTCTTAAGTGCTTTTTCAAACTTAACGTCCTATAATTTCCGACTTTTTAAGGAATACATTCCTAAGGCTAAAATTTCCATGTAGTTGCTGCAACGTTTACTGTATCAGTTCAAAAGAAATGGATTTGATTACAATATACAGCAAATTATTCACAGCATCCTCCCTCAAGGAGATTGAATTTGAATTGAAAAGCTAGCACCAAGCCAAAACAATTACTATATGGCACAAAAGTATAAGGGAGTTAAGTGGGCAATTAAATCAAATGTACTATGTGCAAAAGTGAAAGAAATTTGACAATGTTCGAAAGAGAGACAGAGCAAAGGTGAAAGTATTTTGACAATGTTCAGAAGCCTCCCATTGATGTTCCCTCTCGCCTGCAATCGAACCTATCCACCTTATATGGCTGCATTTAAGAAACTTCATAGTTTCTGTCTATACAGGACTAATATCCATGATCTTAACAACTTAAAGGAGTCACAGTACCGTATTTACCTTGCTATGTTGGCTGGGTGAAAAGTTCTCTTAATAGCGCGTAGCCATTTCCTTGCGAGATCTTTGGGAAAGCCAAATACATGTACTTTAGGCCCTTGTTTATAAATTTCCCTTGGTTCTGGGCACAACACAAGAACAGGGCATACTGTATATGGTCTCACTCCACAAATTTCTGCACTGTTAAGGGAATTTCAGGTGTAAGATGTCCTTGACCCTGCAGCGATATAACCCCGCTTGTACCTCACTATTGGTGTTTACGAAATTACGCCCGCCAAACCCCAGTCGTAGTGACGTCACAGCCCAAAACAGGCCCATGTGTGGGGCCTTGTTATCTCGGTGGTCCCGGCCAGAGTCATGGGGCAAAGTCAGCTATCAACCCTTGTGTTTGTGTGGGAACGAAATAATCAGAGTTTAGATCTGACTTGGGCCGAACTTGGTGGAAGGGTTGAGGATCAGTCAAAGAAGTGATTTAACTTTTGAGAACTATAGGTCAAGGATCAAGCAAGGTCAGTCTAACAACTTTTATCCAATTTACATCAAGCTTTGTGGAAGGATTCAGAGGATGGCATGGATACAGAAATTCGACTCTGAAAACAACGTCTAGGTCAAGGCCACAGGAAAAGATAAAAGTCAAGGTTTCAGTACAAGATCAACTCAGATAACTTGGTGGAAGGGTTAAGGGTTAGGAAAGAACGAAGGAATTTAATTTTGAGAGCAATCCGTCTAAAGTCAAGTGAGCAAAGTCAAATGTTCGTCCTTCATGCAAATTTGTGAATGCTAGTGTTGCTGTCTCTGAGTGTTCCTTTTTTATTGTTTCTACGTGTATGTGGTGAGCTTGTGTGTTTTATGTTTTATTTACTTCCTTAATAGTTTGTGACCTTTGCAATATTCTGTCACACTTATCCAACCATGTCATACAGTGCCTTTACTCTTTCTTCTTACTCATATTCAAAGATTCATTATGTTCAAGGATGAGTTGGAGGGATGTAATGGGGAGGTATAGGAATGAGGGTGGTGTGTGAGGGAGGGCAGCGTGGTGACAGGACAGAGTGACATGGAGGTGATTTGTTCCTGGCTGTCTTTCACGGGATTAAGACGTCTGGGAGTTAATATAACGTAGTTTCATTCTCCTCCTGTGAGTGTTAGTTCTTCTTTCCACACCTCTAACCCTTTATACGTCTCTGGATTTTAGTTATTTTTCTCTGGTCCATCAGAACGCAGAGCCGCCCAGCACGTACAGCAAGATCGGGAAGCTGGTGAAGGAGCGACCTGAGCTGTTGGTGGAGACAAATGCACAGGGCATAGCGGCGGTGCTTAGTGGCCGTATGGCTTTCATTAAGGTTAGTCTTCATCCAGTATCGAACACTGAACAATAACTCCGAACATTGAACACTGTACACAGAATATATAATACTGTACATCCAGCACTATACATCCCGCACTGTACACTGAACATATTGTAATGTACTCCGAATATTATACACTGAACACTGTACCCCAAACAATGCACACCTGACACCTTTATTTAACACTTTCAGTTGACACTTTCACGTGACACCTTCATAAAACATCTTCACCTGACACCTACACCTGACACTCTTATACACACATTCATCTGACATCTACACTTCATTCACAGTTTTTGCAGTGATGTGAAACTCTCTCATCTGGGTGTTATACTCTTTTCTTCATACCCTGGCCTAGTGTTGTGTTGCAGCTTCGTTCACGTAGCTCAGTGGCAGGAAAGAACAGTGCTGTGGCTCTACATTTTTCCATAGCACTTCTTCGTGACTAGCATCATATTCTAGCATGCTCATATCTTGCTACAGCTCAGCATTCGAAAGGGAAAGATGACAAGTTCAGAACAAGTTAAAGAAAAACGAACATACGAGTAGTTGGTGATTTTTTTTTTTTAATTAACATGATTCACTTTTTTTCTGGCGTAAGATCTGTTTGCATTTTGATGTTCCTTAGCTTTTGTTTCTGAGCATCTTAGGGAGTGTCTAAGAATGAGGGAAAAATATATACTTTTCTAGTATATGGACAGGAGGTCATATAATTCATGAACAATCTAACCTACTTTAAATTAACCTATACAATATTCCTTTAATCTTAGTCTTTAATGTTATCTCTTTTAATCGTAACTCCTTTAATCTGTTTGTCCTTCTGTAGCTAATTTCGTGTAGCTCATTGGCAGAATAAGACAATAGTATAGCTGTATATCTTTTCCATAGCACTTCTTGACTTCAACCATATTCCAGTGTTAATCTTTAGCTACAGCTTAGCCTTCAAGGTGGAGAGATGGTAACTATAGGCCAATTTAGAGTATTATAAACCCTCTAATGAGGACAGAAATCTCACGTATTTTGCTCTTGCTGCTGTCCAACGATTCAATATGCTGATGAGTGGCCTAACGTCGTCTTAGGATTAAAATAAATTGCTTAGGAAGAGGTGCTACGAGACCTCCTGTCCCATCCAGTAAAAGGACCAGTCTCGAGAGCCTGAGAGTTCTAACACTGCTCTCTTGCTAGGAAAAATCGTGGCTGGACTTCGCGATGGAGCAAGACTACTTAGCAACGAAGAAGTGTCGCCTAGCCCAAGTGAACCAGCTCTTCTTCAGCGCAGGGTTTGGCTGGGTCCTGCAGGAGAACTCGCTATACCTGCAGCTCTTCAACCATGAGTGAGATAAAAGATAGTCTCTCTCTCTCTCTCTCTC
>JAGKTI010000141.1:42468-65406 GCA_018397915.1 Birgus latro
AATCGTATAGTTATTGTTTCCTAAAAGCACCATCATTCTGCACATCCATGGGTCTCATTTTCCCCCTATAATTAAAAATGCATCTTCCCTTTTACTTTTGATTCGTTTTTAGTTCCCTGAGTGTCATGGAACTCAAAATTTCATAAAGAGTAATGAAACCTCAGTACATCAGTCTTTCGTGCATCATGTTTTATAGTCACATATTGACTGTTTATAGAAGCTATAAGTATAAATTGGAAATTGTGAAATAAATTGAGCAGTTTTCTGACTGGGCACAAGATTCTGAACAAAATGGCATATAAATTAATAACACTGGTTAAAAGCTAGTCGAGTAGTTTAAAAATTTGTACAAAGAAATCTGACTTTTCAGATGGCTAGGTTGAGTTTGGCCTGCATCAATTTCTTTTAATATTGGTGGACATGAGAAGGAACTGCAGTATACAAGAGAATTTCAGGATTAACTGAAGTCAAGATTTCGTCAACTATTTCTCATTTTTCTTTTCGACCTTTGCGATCCATCATCCCAAAGGGCCTTAGAAGCACAGCCTGTCTGCATTACAACGAGAGAGAACAGTATTTTTGAGAATCTGGGACATTTATCTTCATATTGTCTTTGCCCTTGAAAGCAAAACAGAGAACGCGATTATTCTTACTTTTCTTGAGAAGTGCCTCCCACCCTGTACCCGTCATGAATCTATATATAGTCAGAATAAAAATATCCAGTAACAGACAGGTGGGATGCTGCTTAGTTCAGTCAGGCACATAATTATAAACTTCAGGTTCGTTATTTGGAGTACCAGTTTCTTGTCTGTACTACTTGTTATGTACTTCACGGAGTCACCTGGCGGAATTCAGCACAAACGGTATGATTGCTTCAACACACCTGCAGTGGATCCCCTTACAACCACTGAGTGGATTCCAAGTCTCGTATTACAGTATATCATAAAGCCAGACTCTTCCCAAGAGTTACTGTTGCAAATACGTGTTGGAGAAGCTACCCCTCCATGACCACTTTCTGAGGTCTCCCTCGGGCATCAACTCAAGCTCCTTACATCCCTGCTGGTGTAACCGGTATATCAGCTTTAAAACAGTATTCTTGTCCCAGATCACTTTCATCTGGACTTATATTAAATGACACAGCACTCATGTCGATGGATCAGCCTGGCTGAAACATCGTACAGTGACGTCAGAGCTACTCAACCCCCAGCTCTTCCTCACATACATGAATGCCAAGCGTCACATATGCCCATTGCTGAATAATGATGGATGCATATGTGTTTCGCCAATGAATTTTTTTTACAACTCGCTGGTTAAAACACAGAGATTTTCATTGTTATAAACTATTAGTACAGTCTCTTATCTTACCAGCGATTTAGAGTTTGTATTCTAAGTTTCTGAAGATTTCGAAACAATACTTCCTCACTGATCTTTTCTTTTCTACACATTACACTTGTTTTCAACTTGGATGTTATTGACGCAAACCATGACATCAGAGTAACATAATTAGCATACAAGATATTAAGATACACTAGGTAAAATGCATCGCTAAGGAAGAGCTGTTACAGTCTTCTATGCCATCTAGACAACATCCATTGCTTACTGACGACGTTGCTTCCATTCCACTGAACATGCTGTTGGTTAGTTATCCCTCTACTGTATTTTCTCTTTAATTGATTTTTGGACCCTGCCTCACCCCATCCTTAGATTAAAAAAACGAAGAAAAAAAAGAGGTTGAAATGATGATGATAATGATGATGATGGTAGTAATAGAGAGATGATGATGATTTTCCCCCCAGCGTTTACAGCATCCAAGATAAAGCCCAGGTCCCGTCGTTATCGCCGCCACAGGCATCTGCTGAAGCAGCAGCAGCTGCTGAGCCGGCGACTGCGACAGTTGGCATTGGGTCAGACTCCAGTGTTGTCACCCGTGGCCCGACCACACTCACCCCTCTACACCCCCACACCCGTCCTCAGCTTCACCCCGGGCCAGTGGGACACGGTCATCATCAAGCCGAGGCCAAGCTTCAAGCCATCCAGCCACACCGTCACCAAGACCACACTGCAGCAGCCACCCAGCAGCCCCGTCCTGGACATGGCCGTGTTGGCCAACCTGGATTTACCACTGCACAATTAAGCCTCAAGTGTAGCGCTAGGGTAGGGGCTTGTATTCTTGGTGGCTTTTGTAACACCTTTTCCTAAGCGGTTTATTCCACACTTTATACCTCAGTATCGTCGTGTATGTTGTTCATGCAAATTATGTTAATATTAACACGACTCAAAAAACATACGAGAAAATGCTAAGATAATAATGTAGTAAACAAATTACCGAGAGAGAGTTGCTACGAAACATCCCATGCCACCCAGAATACAGCCCGCACTTCATCTGAACGAATTATATGCCACCCTTGCATGAGGATGAGTAGAGTACAGCTGTTATTACTCTCTCTCTCTCTCTCTCTCTCTCTCTCTCTCTCTCTCTCTCTCTCCAAAGCACAGGGCGATCCGTAAATTATATCCTTCTCTCTTGTGTGTTGTGGAGACGGCTCAGTGTACTGGGGTGAGAAGTGCAGACATTTTGGCTGGTTGATAATCAACCATGTAATTAAAAACCGTAAAGAATCGCACAGTATAAAGAACAAAAAAGGTTCATGGGAAGCAGAAATTGACGTAGGGTAGACACTGGTAACATGACCGAGCAATCCCCGCAACACACTAGAAAGTTGTTGTGGCCCCAGGCTCGTTTATGCGTCAGCCCGTGGAATGCAAGTTGAAGCTACCCTCCTGCAGTCCGCCACCCTCCTTTCGGAAGTTTTTAGGGGCAGGAATGAGGCTGAGGGACATTTGTATTACTGTGCAGCGGAGTCTCCCAGTTATATCAGCGCCACCACCCGAAGGCGCCCTCTCCCCCACCACACGTGAGAAGTAAGATGTGTAATATGTGGACTACCCTGATCTTCTCTGGCCTCAGCAACTAGTGTGTGACTGTGGTACGCGCTTCACTGATGGCAAATTGTATGTTAGCGGTAGAATAAAAGCTTTGTGGCACAGAATATGATTACGTAGGATTGATAGTGTCTTCCTTGCCTGGGTACAAGTAGATAAATTACTGTAAGTTCACGCGTTTAGTTCCAAGTGGCTACCAAGACTTCGTAGCACCTCTTCCTTAGCTATTTATTCGGCACGTAACACCTCTGTATCCTCATCTCTGTTATCGAGGCAAAGTATATCGGTATTAGAGAGATATAACTGGAATACAAGTGGATATGAAAAGTTCTATACACTTTTTAATCTAGCTTGGCCTAAAATTGTCATCTCCACCAGAATACGATGCGAGACACGAAAATGTGCTATAGAATGAAGATCGGCAGCATCCTTTCTTGTCCTGCCCCCGGGCCATGTCAATACGCTGAAAAAAAAGGAAAAAAATTAGGGCCAGCTAGTTAAGGCGAAACAGATATAGTAACTGCAAACCTAGGCTCATCTGAACGTGAACTCGGTGAACTGCAGGCTGAAGTTGCCTTCCCCCTGCAGTTCACCACCCTCGTTTCAGTAAAGGAGTTGAAGGGACGCTTGCATAACCAGGCAGTGGAGCAGCCCAATTGCATCAGTGCCACCACATGCAGGTGGCCCTCTCCAACACCCAAAGGATATGAAAGTATGAGGCAAAACAACACTGCCAAGGGAATGCAAGATGGTTTCCACACAGGTACAGAACACTGCTATGCTTCTGTGCAAACTACCATGATTAATGAACATGCAAAACCATAGGATCTCAATATTTGTGTGTTGATATGGTTTGATGTTTTACCCCATGAATCTCTTTTAAAAACCAAAAAAAAAAAAAAAAAAAAAAAGGAAAATGGTGTGTGTGGTTACTGACCCACGGAACAACTGTCCCAAGTTTGAAGCAAATTTGTGAATAAATAAAGAAATGCACCAAGCTGAAAGGGCATTTGGATGAAAGAATTAAAAAAGGAAAAAAAAGGAAATACAGCACCTATTAAGTCTCTAAGAAAGAAGTGCTACGAAGCTTTCCACGCCAGTCAGAATGCGGGCCAGTAATTTCACACGTATAGCACACACGACAAGACGGGGCTGTGATTCGTCAGTAAACTTATGATCATTTCCCTCTCGTAACTGTGCTCTTTTCACTCTAACTTGGCCTAAAATTGAAGTCTCTCCATCCAGAATCGGGTACCAGTCACGAAGAATTGCCAAGGACTGTAGTTGGAGCCGTATCATTTTTTTTTCTGCCACTGAACTACGTGAGATAAAATGAAAAGTACGAAATTGCCCACCAAGTTTAGGTGAACGTACTAGAGGATCATTATTATTATTATACTATTTATTATCATTATTACTCTTATAACTGCAGGAGTTCACAGAATCTTCCCATGTCATAATGTTCGTCATTGAAAAAAAAATCATGGGGTTTGATCACTTGAATTTCGTTGTCGCCTGCCGCGTTTACTCTGCCCTGGTATATATCCGTAACCCCATTCACCACAGCTGATGGCCAAGTGTAGTCAGGTTAGAGGACTGATATGACGAGTAACCAAGGAGACTCATTCTTGCCTCATAACTAAGAAAGATCGAATTTCAAACAACCACGACATAGGATTCCAGTTGTGGAGTGGCTCAGTTCCGTCAAGTGAAAAAAATATATATATTCTAATCCTCCGCAAGTACCAACGACGTGTCACAAAAACTTCCCCGCTAATACCATCACACCAACCCTGAATGAGATACCACAAACATGTTTGGGTGTGCGAAAGAGCATGACACGTTGGTGAACTGGTAAGCCCAAACTACAAATCGAGTTTAAGTCCAGAATATATCTGTCTATTGCCGGGCTTCTTAATACCGTATGGGGTGGCCACAAACATATCGCCTCCATGCCGCCCTGTCCCCTGCCATTTCACTGCCCTTCCCCCAGCTCACAGACTCAGACACATAAATAGAAAAGCATAATCAAATCATGCCTAGTACGGTCCAGCTGTGATACTTTCCTTGGCCTTCGTGCAAAACCAAATCCTAAAATCGGTTTGTTTTCATCTGAGGGAACGGAACCACTTACAATTTGATTACTAACTCATACTTTTGTGTATGCCTGGGTTTGTAGGTTGAGAAGCCTGCTTGGTTACTAATCAAAGCAACCCTCTGTCTTACACTTGACATCAGCTGAGGTGAAAGAGGGGTGGGGTCTTTGCCATGACGTAATAAACGCACTATAGTTACGTCAGGGAGTACATCGTGTGTTTACTTTTGAATACGGCCCGGGAGTAAGATTCTCCAACACATCTATGGCCGAGTCCCTGTCGTAATTCTAATTTGTTTTTTTTAAAGGACGGACAAGGAGAGTGGGTTAACTTACCGGTATGCCTCTTATTCCTTCTGCATATTAAGAAAAAAAAATCTACAACAGGAGCACACTGAGATTGCCGCGTCCGCACCAACCAGTTGGTGGGCAGTTTTCTTTGCCCTGTAACCCTAGCCTTGGCTTGATTGCTCTCAGAATCGAATTACTTCATCCTTGCCTAACCTTTAACCCTTCCACGAAGATTGGTCTAGATCAGATCAAAGTTGACTGAGTTACCTTGCCCTGTAACCTTGGTTTTTGTCAGACTTTTGACATCGACCTTTGACTGATAGTTCTCAAAATCGAATCCCTTCATCCTTGCCTTAACCTGAACCAGGCTGCCAAGTTTGGTCTAGATTAAATAAAAACTGTTGAAGTTCACCTTGTCATGTAACCTTGATCTTTGACCTGTTATTCTCAAAACAATAGGTCAGGCCCTTGGCTGACCCTCAACACGTCTACCAAGTTTAGTAAATATCAGACGAAATTTTTTTTAGTTATTTTGTTTACTAAGACAGAGAGGCCGAAAGATTGGCTCGCATACGTCAAGCCAATAAACACCCATTCTGACTTCGAAAGAGCGTATGTCATTACAAGAGGAAAATTATTATTTATTTACTTTTTTTTTTAAGTAGAAAGGACGACAAAGGGAGGGCAGAAAATTTTCATGTCTAGGACATCCTGCCGATCAAAATCTATGTTACGAGAGTGAGTTGATAATAGGTGTGTTTGTGAATACGCCCCGGAATCTGACTGGCCTGACAGTGCATTGTAATATACTGTATACATTAATAATAAGGCTGAAGAGAAGGGCTGGTTTCCTTTATCCTTTGTCTGCCGGTCGTACGTGAAGCGCATCTCTTAACAAAACTGAAAAAAAAAATAATGTTCTTCAATATCTTATCTTCACTGAAATATAAACTGCTGGGTAATTGGTTGTTTCAAAAGATGTTACCCATAGAAGATAATATGGGATTAATATCTGTCGACTGCACGATGGCATTTGAAGGCAGATAATTTTTGCTGTGGTCCATTCTTCCTCTAAAATACAGACATACACAGATAGATGAATATGTTGGAAAAACACATGCATTACACGTGTGCACACATGTGGAATTTTTTTATTTTAACGCTTTAGCCGGGAATCAAACCCGGTTGAAATGTACCCCTCCATGCTGGATTTACCTGGTTCTGCATAGAATTCGAATGGCTTAGCTTTTACCACGTCAAGGCGTAGTGATAGCAGTGTGTGTGACGCCTATCTAGGAGACCCGGGTTCGATTCCTGTATGTGTGTGTGTGTGTGAATCTATATCTATCTATCTATCTATATCTATATCTATGTATATATATAGATAGATAGATAATATAGTAAAGCCGACTTATAACTGAACAACTGGCATAACAAATACTGTACAAAAGACCAGGTAAGAAGGTGGATGCTGGAAGGTGTCGTCGTTAATGTATTGCCACAGTGTGAAATTTTCGAGTTATCTACACGGGATCTTCTGCACATATTACTATTTAGCGCAGTTCCATAATTGTCTATGATTTGTTTAGGTTGCTTTTCATTTTCCTAACTCGCTCAGAGACAGCGTGCGAGCCTAAGTTTTTGCAGTGCCATATAGTAACAGACTTGGGAAATATGTGACCCTTTGCGAGGTGAATATGCTACCACTGAACCACCGACTCCCCAAACCCAGTGGACTGCAGGCTGAAGATGAGAGATGAGACGAGATTATAAGAGAAGATGCTACGATACTCTTTTCACTTTATCTTGACCAAATGTAAAGCTGCCTTCCTCCATCGTAAATCCCTAAAAGTCAAAATTGGAAAACTGTATATAGTGGAAGACCTTTGGATTAACCAGATCAACTCATGTTGGAAGTTTCATCCAAATATTTTTCCTTTTTCTGATCGTTTTTATTTTTGAAAGGGGGGCTGACCCCTCAAGAACCACTGGGGGGTAGGAGTAGAGTCACACTTCCCAAATCTCCGTTGTACATGTACGAGATATCACAGCCATATTCTTCCTCCTTCTCCTGATTTGCATCCTAAGTTTTGGAGGGAAGTTGACCCCTCTAAAAATAATGGCGGAAAATTTTCATATAGTGGAGGACATTATCAAACAACCAGACTAACTGACCAGAGAAGTTTCATCAAAATCCATCTGTTCATTTTCCCTTAAGATTTATCGTTTTTATTTTGGGGATGGGTCATTATGGGGGTCACGCTTCCCAAATATCGCATTGCTCATGAGTCCATTACACAACACGTACTAAGATCTCAGTGCCATACCTGCCCTGCTTTTATTGTTTTTGAGAATTTCTAATTAGACTAGGGGTGCTGATGCCTCTAAATATCATGGTAGGAAAATTGTATATAATAGAAAACCTTCCCAGGAGCCCGACGAACTCACCTGGGAAATTTTATTCAAGTCCAGCAAATAAATAGCCTAGGAGGAGTTAAAGCACGCACACACACACACACACACACACACACACACACACACACACACACACACACACACACACACACACACACACACACACACACACAGAACATTATATACGGTAATTACAATTGCAACACTTGAGATGTGAACGTAGGGCCAGGTGTTGCAACTCTCACGTAGCTTTTGTCTTATAATGGTACACTCGTGGTAGTCTGTGACCCAGTCAGATGCAGCCAAAGGGCGATATACACAGACAAACTGAAGGCTGTTTCCACACTCATTCCTTTTAAAGATACTACCCAGCGAAGTCTCACTCCTCTGTGTCTGTTGTCACTACTACTTTTGATGGCGTGGCTGATTTGTATCTATGTGCTGTTGCGGTCGGCATACACATGGCCGACGTTAGTATGAATAGATCATAAATATGAGCATTATGGGAACGGTCGCCAAATACTAACTGAGAATTCTACCGTGTTGGCTTAGATCCATTCTGACCATGAT
Source organism: Birgus latro (assembly GCA_018397915.1). Classification (NCBI taxonomy): domain Eukaryota; kingdom Metazoa; phylum Arthropoda; class Malacostraca; order Decapoda; family Coenobitidae; genus Birgus; species Birgus latro. The sequence continues at coordinate 50,783 of JAGKTI010000141.1, forward strand.
GGGAATTTATGTGAGTAGGTAGAAGAAATAGATGATGATGATGATGATGATGAACACGACGACGATAACGTCGACGAAGACAACGATGACGACTATTCTGAAGGCGACGATGGCGAAGATGACGACGAAGACAAAGACTCTGACGAAGATGATAATGATGATGACGATGAGAGAGGCTGTGGCACAAAAGAAGAAAGCATATAATGAGTGGATGAGGATCAGGGGCGTCGAAGAAGCTGAGAGACGTACGAGAGAGTTATATGTAGAGAGGAGGAAAGAGGTGAAGAGATTAGTAAGAGAGAGTTAAGAAGAGAGTGGATGAGGAATTTGGAAGGAATTTGAGTGCAAAGTGGAGAGAATGTAAGAAAATGTTCTGGAAGGAAGTAAAGAGAAAGCTAGACAGGGTGCCAACGAAGTTAGTGGGGGTGTGAAAGATAAAAATGGTAGATTACTAATGGAGAAGGGAGAAAAGTGAACAGATGGAGAGAACACTTTAATGAATTGTTGAACATAGAGAATGAAAGTAATGCAAGTATAAGTGGCTGGGGAATGGCGGGGAGAAGGAGGGTTGTGAGAAGAGAGGAAGAAATCAGTAGGATGGAAGTGGTGGAAGCAATGAAGAAAGTTAAAATGGGGAAAGCCCCAGGAATTGATGGCGTGTGTGGTGAAATACTGAAGCATGGGGGAGAGATAGTAATAGAATGGATATGGAAGGTGTGCAGATTGGCCTGGGAGGAAGGTAGAGTCCCGGAGGATTGGAAGTCAGGTATAATTATTCCCCTGTACAAAAGAAAAGGGGAAAAAGAAGTGTGTGGTAATCATAGGGGCATTTGCCTTCTTAGCGTAATAGGAAAAGTATATGGTACGATACTCATTGACAGAGTTAGGCAAATAACAGAGGAATTAGTTGGATAAGAACAGGAAGGTTTTAGAAAGGGAAGAGGTTGTGTAGACCAGATATTCATTCTTCGATCCTTAGTGGAAAAGTTTCTAGAGAAGGGAAAGAAGTTGTATGCGGCCTTCATGGATTTGGAGAAAGCATATGACAGGGTGGATAGACAAGGATTGTGGAAAGTATTAAGAATATATGGAATGGATGGGAAGTTGTTGAAGGCAGTGAAGAGTATGTATGAGGGTGCTAAGGCTGCAGTGCGTGTGGATGGCAAACTGAGTGAATCTTTCCATTTGAAGGTTGGATTGAAACAAGAATGTGTCATGTCTCCATGGTTGTTCAATCTGTACATGGATTGGGTTATAAAAGAGATACATGGTCGGGCAGTGGAGGTTGGAGCGGCCCTAGTGAGAGAGGGCAGTGTTTGGAAACTCCCTGTACTGTTGTTTGCAGTTGATACTGTGTTGTTGAGTGAAGATGAAGGGGAGCTGCAAGGCTTGGTAGATGAGTTTGGGAGAGTGTGTAAGAAACGGAATCTAAAGGTGAATGTAGGGAAGAATAAAGTGATGGTCTTCGAGAGAAGTGAACCCAGTGAATATACAGTGAGACTGGATGGGGAGGATATGGAGAATGTGAGTGCATTTAAGTACTTGGGTAGTGTGATGAGTAAGGATGGAAGTCTGGAGGGTGAAGTGCTTGAAAGGGTGCAGCAGGGAAGGAAGGTTGCTGGTTCCTTGAAAGCAGTGATTAGAAACAGGGAAGTGAGCATGGAAGCGAAAAAGTTGTTACATGACAGTATTGTGATACCAACTCTAACATATGGAAGTGAAGCTTGGACCCTGTTGGAAGGACAGAAGTCAAGAGTGAAAGCAGTGGAAATGAGTTATTTGAGAGGAGCATGTGGAGTCACATGGAGAGACAGAGTAACAAATGAGGAAGTGAAGGAGCGTTGTGGTGTGGTTGTGGACGTGATGGGAAGCGCTAGGAGAAACACGTTAAGGTGGTTTGGGCATGTGGAGAGGATGGAGAGTGAAAGACTGACGAGGAGAGTGTATGTGAGTGAGGTGGAGAGGGGGTAGAGGGAGGGGGAGGCCGAGGATGAGCTGAAGGGATGGAGTGGAGAGGGTACATGAGAGAGGGGGGTGTGAGTTGGGAGCGAGGTCGTGAAATGGCGGCGGACAGAGCGACATGGAGGCGATTTGTTTGCGAGATTGAGGCGTCTGGCAATAGATAGATAGATAGAGTATGATGTGTATGGTGTATGGTATGTACTGTGTAAATTACGTATGGTGTATATGGTGTTTGGTGTGCACGGTGTGCATAATGTTTTGTTCGATATATTGTGTGTGTAGTGTGCATCGTGTGTATGGTGTTGAGTATGGTATATAGTGCATAGAGCATACGGTGTCTGAAGAGCATGTTGTGCTGTACATGGTGTATTGTGCGTATCGTACTGTTAGTATGGTATGTGTGGTGTATTTATATAGTGTTCGTTGTATACATGGTATGGTTTGCATGGTGTGTATATAACGTTTATGGTGAGTATACCGTACACATGTCGCATTTTGATCAGCGGTTTGACTGGAAGCCTGTAACTGACAGGAAAAACAGCTGGTGATCCAGTTTTATTAAGTCTGTCGCGCATTCGAGATACAATGTAAACAAACTCCTGCGATGTGGCCACGGTCCCCCTCAGGGTGTTCTTTGCTGTGGGTCGGAATTGATTTCTTGGATATATCGTTTCTCCGACCTCGTAAACTCCGCTGAGATCCCCAGCTATGTCTCAGCTAAGATTTGATTATCCTGGTATGAACCGCTTGTGGACGCGGCCCTTACGATCAGCTCCCTAAGCCAGTCATTTCCCAGCCTGTTCGTGTGAGTTACGTCATAGGTATAAACAAAGTTCTTTATTCCTGTACACAAGACCATATTGTAAGTGACACAGATACTTCGTACCACCTCTAACACAGCGATTTATTTGTATATTACGCCTTAACACTCCCTTGTATGCTTCTGATTGTTAACTATACCGATGAATAAGCGTTATAGATTTGTTATTTATATCGTTCTAATACTACACCAATAACATACAGGATGCTAAAAGTAATATTCAGAGTTATTTGCTAAGTAAGGTGTTACGAAATCTCTAGGCTTCGGGGAATTGTAAATGAAACCCCGTGTTGATAAAGTGAGACCCAGCCAGATGTGACAGGGTCATATCCTCGTAGGTTTAGGAGGCTTCCTGGTAACTCCTCCTTACCAGCTTACTTCTACACATCAACGTTAATATTCCCTGGCCTGTTATTTATGCAATCTATGGCGTATTATAAAGTTTATAAATCACATTAAAAAGAGTATTGAAGTATGATATGAGAGATAAATTTACAAAGAAAGGTGCTATCAAGCCTATTAAGATGACGAGAATAGGTAGCTGCCCAAGGACAATATTGCGTAAAGGCGTGAGAACCCAAAAATGATGGGTGATGCAATGATTGAGAAACACCTAGGCACTGCCTCATCTGCCCTGACCCTGGTGAGTCGAGCGGTCTTGTCGTAGTATAAGTTTTCCACCTTGATTTGGCCCCAGATTTTCCCCTAGTACACAGTATTACTTCCATTAATTGATGGTCACGTCATACTGTAACAATAAAAGTCAACAAAAAGCTTGTGCACTGAACGTAACAATGCGATTTCCTCTAGACAGCACTGCTTATTATCGCCGTTGACCTTAGCACTGATAATAATTTTTGTGCTGTTACTTTTTCAGTGGTAAGCGTTAATGCTGTTTTACATACAGTTACTAAATTGCACACCCCGTGAAGTTAACAGGTACGATTATACTGTGCGTGAATTATATAGTATGTATATAAGCAAGTTAACATAATGTGTGTTTTTTGGCAATGCTAAATAATAATATTTAGTGAAGCCCTGAGCATGCAGTATGGGTGTTCTCAACCTGTAGGGATTTCCATTGCGAGGTCTCTGGGAGAGGAATGAAGATAGGCCAGTAACGAAGGGAAGGGGCCTCATTTAAGATCATTAACGATATTATATAGTTCCCTGAAAAATAGAGCTTTTTTTTTCCTTTGCTTTTAATTGTAGCGCGTTAGAATAACATTAAAACCAATCCCCAAAGTCAGAAGGTTCGCCGGCGGGGATGAGTGGTAAAGGAAAGCAGATAAGTAAGCTGGAAGCGAAACAAATTTGTGTCTATGAATAACACAGTACATGGTCACAAACACTGGCTATTGACTTGTTGTACACTGGGGGCGATGTATGACCTGATCATGCACCTTACACAGTCAATCAAAAAAGTGCTGGTGCACGTTTTGAGCGAAGCAATCTAAAACCGTGGACAGCTGTAAGATAATAATTCATGTTTTTTTCCCGACTACGGTGAACCTGCTCCCACAAGAACGTCTCATGTCAGTTGCTTTTGACATTTGCAGGTCAGCATTGTATTAATATCTATAATCAGATAAAAATAGATAAGTGTTCTTGGGACCTCACAGGCTGCATTACATCGGTCATTCCGGATATCAATGTAACGCTCATCGCCATAATTTTTCGATCGACTGTACATATGGTTCATTAACCTTAACATGGCGAAGATTTTCGTCCTGTTGCAGAAGACAATACTACTGCCCTGTATCTTTTCCTTTGCAATTCTTCGTGACTAGCACCACATTCCAGTCATAATCCCTTGCTATATCTCAACATTCAAGGTGGAGGGACCGCAGTTTTTACGCCTAGATCTCGCCAGGCTGAAGATGGCTGTATCGGTGCGGGTGGTGGTGGTGCTGTTAGCGGGGTCACTCGCTGTGGGTTCAAATGGAGAACTCACTTTTAACACCACATCAGATGGGTTCCAAATCAGCTTCAACGGCAATAAGGTAAGTGGAAATTAAGTGGTGGAGATTTAAGTCGTAGATAAGTAAGTGGTAATCTAAGTGGTTGATGGTTAAGTGTAATTTAAGTACTGGAAGATTTCATGGTATCTAAATGGAGGGTTAAGTTGTAATCTAAATGGAAAATTAAATATCAAGTTGGTTGAGAATTAAGTGATAATATAAGTAGTGAAGGACCAAATGGCGTCTGAGTGGTGAGGAATTAAGTGGCAATCTAAGTAGTGGAAGGTTAAATGGCATCTAAGTGGCTGAGAATTAAGTGGTGGAGGATCGATTGGTGGAGGGGTTAGTGGTGGAGGATGAAGTGGTTGAGTCAAGTGATGGAGTTTTAAATGGTGAAGGTTTAAGTGGTGGAGGGTTTAGTGGTAGAGGTTTAAGTGGTGGAAGATTTAGTAGTGGAGGTTTAAGCGGTGGAAGTTTACGTGGTGGAGGGTTAAGTGGTGGAATGAGTACATGGGTTATATATTACCAGGCTATTCCATCCATGCCACCACGTGAAGGCGTCTCTTCGGCATTTATCCTCGGGCTGTTGGTACAGAGCACATGTGTGTACCCAGCGAAACATATGTGTACTAAGAACTGTACCAATTTCGCTCATTACCTTTCAGGTCAGTGTACACAGCTGCGAGTCAATCATTAAGCCCTTTGATCCCTCACCACATGTACTGTTCCTCAGCTGGGAGTGGGTAATGCGCGCACTTTCTCCATGGAGGCGGTGGAGGAGGAAGGGGAGGAGGTAGAACGATTCTGGTTGATAGCACTGTAGAGAATGGTTTAAGGGTAACAACGATATAGTTACGGAAATAATTTTAGGAGTTAGGGACTTATCTGCTGTTGCTGTCTCTGCTGTGAAGTGGGGTTAAAGAGCTGTCGTGAGTGCTTAAGCTCGGGGGCGTCTTTATACTTTAAAATTTTTGTCCTCCACACTTCTCTTTCTGTCTTGTTTTTTTTTTTTTTTTTTTTTTTTTAGCGCAAGAGAGCTTTTCCGTCTGGTGGTAACGTGTGCGATGTTTGGGGGGACATTCTTTCTCCTAGTGTCCTTTTTCTTTAAGCTCATGACACTCGGACATTTATTTCAATCCTCATTTCCCCTCCTTCGTGCTTGTATACAGTTGCGGACATAAATTTTGATCTGCTTCATAACAGTAAATAAGGAGAGACTGGGCAATGATTGTCGAAAACTAGTGATGTTGTCTTCGTAGCCCAACCAACTTTTCAGAATTCTATTTAGGAGTTTCGTATTTTCTTGATTTAAGAGTGGGGCAATACCTGTTAACGTTAAACTCCCTTGCGTCGTTGCTTTCTTGAGTCGTCGATAATTCTTTCACCCTGTGTTTACCAATTTATATTTACTTGTTATATTATATTCGTTCCTCCTTTGCCCTCTAGTAATGGAGTTTGTCTCTACCCTCTTCCTCAACGAATTATTTTGCGTATTATATCTTCATGTTATTTTGAATGTCATATACTGTATTTCGAGTAGCGACATCGTGTGGATCATTGCCACAAAGAAAAGAAAAGAAAAATAAAAGAATATTAATATGTAGTAAGGAAGCTAAATCGCTGAAGAGGAGGCGTCAAGTAATCTCCAAAGCCAACAATAATAAGGCCCAATATTTTCATGATATGGTCGTATTCTTAGGCATGGGAGGCGTCGTAGCACCTCTTCCTTTGCTATTTATTTGCATATTACACCTCAAAATTCTTGTGGATGCTATTTATATCGTTTTAATATCGACCTAGTTTGTATCAGTGACATATAAGAGGATAATGAGGTACAATGTGCAGACAAAATCGCTAATGAAGATGTGCTACGTAATCTTCAAAGCTACATACAATTCGTTCATTAACGCTGTTCTTTTACCCACTCATCAGATGCGTACACAACAGCACACCCAATATTGTGACTGGGCTCAGATCTGGCCATTATTATTATTATTATTATTATTATTATTATTATTATTATTATTATTTGTATTTGTATTTTAACTGTTCTATTTTTCTTACTCTTACTCTGTTTATGATTCTTCTTCCTCTATTTTTTTCCTTATTAATGCTCCTACTCTTCTTCTTCTTCCGCCCAACAGATCTTCGAGCACTCCTCAGCAGACCCCATCGTGTGGCTGGGGTCAGGTGTGGCCAACTTCAGCGAGACACACGGCATGTTCCAACTTCAGGATGAAATTTCAGACAAGATACCCCTCAGTAACTACACACAAGTCTCCGCCCAGCCATCCCTCATCCAACTCACTCTGCAGTCACACCTCGATCCTACTTTGACTGTGAGTGATTTATTTATTTATTTTTTTTTAATGTGTCCGACTTTGGCCATACGTTTCACAGCCCGTTTCCAAGGCCCAGTAGTCCTCTTACATACTATTCACCTCCACATGTCATCTCTTCGGCCCTAACACCCACTGTCTTTATCGAATACATGCTACGGCTGTCTCATGCAGGGCTGATGCTTATTGTAGTTCTTTCACCTTAACTTGGCCCAGAATTTCGTTGTATTTCGGCTTATTTAACGTAGCTTGATGACAGAAAATACAGTGCTACGAGTGTACATCCTTTCCATAGCACCTCTTCGTGACTAGCATCGTATTCTGGTGTTAGTGTTACAACTCAGCATTCAAGATGGAGAAATGGTAAGGCTTCTATAGCTCACTCTCGGCTGAAAAAGTCATCTGGCATTAGGGATATAGAATGCTAGAGTTGTTCCGACCTTGAGAGAGTAGCAGCAGCAGTATTAACACTCTCAGCAAAGTAAAATCGTCTGGCGTTGGCTACCATAAAACACTCCATTCCCCAGTTCGATTTGGTGGTGTCAGAGGCCAGCAGTACCCAAGTGGACATTTCTACGAGGGCAGTGTACTCGGGGGAAACATACAATCGCATCTGGGTGAGGCTTTATGCAGACGAACACGAGAGGGTGTGGGGAGGGGGCGAACAATACACCTACCTCAACCTCCGTGGCAGATACTTCCCCATATGGACCAGCGAGCAAGGTACAGTACACCCTGCAAAGTTGGATTACACCCCTAGCCTCATTATTCGTAACAGCTTTTTAGCCTTTCACCAGCATTGTCATCCTAATCGTTCATCATCATCATCATCATCATCATCAGGTCATTAATCATCATCAGTCATCGTCAATCACCAGTCATCCATCAGTTGTCAATCGCCATCATCAGTCACCAGTCATCATCAGTCACCAGTCATCATCAGTCATCCACCATCATCAAGCATCAGTCGTCATCTGTTAATCATCACTTGTCATCAGTCATCATCATCATCTTCATAAACATTTCATCATCATTAATATTATCATCAACATCAATCCTCTGTCATCACTGATCATCGTCAGTCATAATCATCACTCATCATCATCACTCCATTTCTCAGTAACCAGTTCGATGAGTAAGCAGCACTTGGGCATCAGCTGGTATTAGCCTGGATAAAGGTAGATGACAAGGAGCCTACACGTGGTGACGCTCTGCACCCTGAGTGAAGCGAAGCAGCTACAGCGTCCACCCAGGAGTCAAACCTCCTCATACGAGTATTACCATGTACCTCGCCATAGGGAAGATCTCTGGTCCAACCCCGGTGAGGCGCTGTCTATCATAAGGGAACGTTGGATGCCTACACGGTGTATGTACAGTACTGTACCTGTTGGTCGGCCTCACAGAAGTTATTTACCTGTATTCGACGAGTCTGCTAGGCCAGACAGGCTGGTGTTTGGCAACAACAGCAACAACAACAACAAGAAGCTTAAATAAAAGTTCAAAATGAAAGATGGTAAGATCCTGCAACTTTTCTTGTGTGTGTACAGGTATTGGTCGTGACGGAGGTGTGATAGCCAACATAACAGACATAGATGGTGATGCTGGGGGCGAGTACTACACTACCTACTGGCCACAGGCGTCATTCCTCTCATCCAGGCGGTATTCGTGTCTTATCCCAGACAGACAGTGAGTATGTTCTTTGTTTTTGTGTCAGAAAAGACAAATGTAGAAGGTCCGCAGGGTTTTGTGTAGGGAATTTACTTTAATGTGAGGGTCATGAAACGTATTAGAAAGTCTTAGATCGAATTTAACAGGATTTTATAATATATACTTTTTTAATAAGTCAAGTTAATCCAGAAGCGTGTAAAAATTGACTTAAGCTTTACTGTTAGGTGTATATGAGTAAAGAGTGACATGGAAGGAAAATGTTCTGTATGAAGGAGGAATGTGTATACAGAAGGAAATAGTTTTGTGTGAATAAAGACAAATGAAGAAGTGGAATGGTTGTGTATTAAAAAAAAAAAAAAGACAAATGAAGAAGCAGAATGGTTTGTATGTATGAGCAAAGACAGATATAGATGGAGGATTTAATAAAGACAGATATAGATGGAGGATGGTTGTGTTTAATAAAGACAGGTATAGATGGAGGATGGTTGTGTTTAATATAGATATAGATGGAGGGTGAAGAGCAACACGAGTCACGTACAAATTTATATAATAAAACTTAACTCGTGTTTTTCTGCATCATCAACACACTTCACACCAAACCTATATCCTTATCCAGTCATCTTAGAATCCAATACATCCCTCCCCCCCTCCCCCTCAGAAAAAAAAAAAAAGTTTGCTCCCTGTTTGCAATCACCATTCAGGGCCATCTTTTTGCAGCGACATAATTATTTCCCCTTTCTGAATGCTTCCCAGTTATCTCAGAATCCAGTGCTCGTTATAATAAGGAAATAAATAATCTCTTCTCTTATTTCAGCTACCTGGTACTGAATTTCACAGAGGATTCCCGTCACGAAGTAATGATTCACAACGACGTGTTTCGAGCCAGCCTTGTGTTCGGAGCGTCACTGCTGGAGACGGTGAAAGCAGTGACAACCCACCTGGGCCCCCAACCACAGCTGCCTGACTGGGTTATTACTGGCACCACCATTGCACTACAGAGGGGCACTGATGAGGTATGGAGAGAGAGAGAGAGAGAGAGAGAGAGAGAGAGAGAGAGAGAGAGAGAGAGAGAGAGACTGATTAACTGATTGATTGATACATAGATATAGATAGATAGATAGATGAATGGACAAATAGACTGATAGACTCATAGATAGATAGATACTGACAGGTAATAGATGATTGATAGATAGAAAGGGGGGCATCTGTACCGACATGAGGATATGCTATTTATTTGGGAGATGTAACAGTTTCGGCCCGACTCATTCCCAGTCAGTGAATAGGGTCCAAGGGGATGATGATGATGATGATGATGACGATTACGTTGACGATTACGACGGCGCTGACAATAATGATGACAATGATGATGGTGATGGTGATGATGATGATGATGATGATCCTCAGATGCTGTTTTACTACGAGGAGGCCAAGGCAGCTGGCGCCAACATAAGCGGTATTTGGATCCAGGATTGGTCGGGGTACATCCAGACCTACTTTGGACATCGCGTGTACTGGAACTGGCGATGGAACAGTACTTATTATCCAGGTAGGAAGAAGAAGTAAAGCACAGTGTTATGAGTGTCAAATGTGGCCTCGTTGCACCTCCTTTATAGCGATTTATTTTGCGTATTACACCCCAACTTTCTCTTTGCTTATAGCGTGTACTGGAACTGGCGATGGAACAGTACTGAAGTATTGTAAGGCACTGCAGCTAATACAACCACCCTACTGCTGCTCTTGTTATTGTTTTTTTTAAATATCTGATTTAGATAAAGTATTTGAATAGCTACGTGGGAAAGGCGTATGATACCTCACCCTATCCTGGTCTCGGGCGGGGACATGTAGAAGGAGGCGAAGGCACTGCTAATAACGATACCAATACTAATACTTATGCTAATATTACTACCACTAATACTACTACTACTAATTTTAATAGTAATACCACTGCCATTACTAACAGAAATACTTTAACACCAGATTTGGACAGGGTAATCGAGCAGCTACGTGGTGAGGGAGTGCGAGTGTTGGCGTACATCAACCCCATGCTGGTCGAGGGAGGGGACATGTACGAGGAGGCCAAGGCGCTGGGCCACCTCATGACAGACGCCCAGGGAGAGGTGTTCAAACAGGACGTGGGAGGATTCTTGGTGGGAAAAGTGGACCTCATGGCGCCTGATTCTCTGGCTTGGTACAGAGGTTGGTGTTTATTTTTAGAAGAATCCAGATACATGAGAATAATTTTAGCTTATCTGTCTATCTATTGTCAGACGCCTTAATCCCGCAAGGGGTGGCCACAAACAAATAGCCTCCATGTCGCCCTGTCCCCCGCCATTTCACTGCCCTTTCCCAGCTCATACCCCTCTTTCTCATGTACCTCTCCGCTCCATCCCTCCATCTCATCCTTGGCCTCCCCCCTTCTTCTCCCCTCCTCCACCTCACTCACATACACTCTCCTCGTCAGTCTCTTGCTCTCCATGCTCTACACATCCACTTGTTCTATTTAATGTTGTTGCAGAAGACAATGAAATTAATCCTCATTACATTCAAGTCATTAATCTTGCAACATCCGTTTCACAGGGTATACTCTCATGCCCTCTCCCCGCACCCACCACAATTCCAGCCCATCCCACCTATTCCTTTGCTCACCCTACCTATTTTTTTTTTTTACCTTCCCCCCTCCTTGATGGCTTCATGGCTCGACGCAGATCACAGGGTCTATGGACGCACTTGTTTAGGTATGTGAGGCCGTTTCTGAGTTTAGCAAAATGGTCTGCAAGTAGCAAGAACAGACAGGCAAAAAAGGTTATCTGTTTCATGGGGATAATCTGCAGACGAGATGGGGGGAAACGTGATGGACCAGGGACGTGGCAGATGAGTAGCTGACGAGAAGTGACCGTAGACAAATGGGCGTAGAGGTAGTGATGACAGAAGACAGTAGAGACAGGAGACAGCAGGGAGTACCAACATTAGTGACAGTAGTGATAAAGAACATTTCACTCTTCCAGCTCACTGCACCAGCCACATTGCTCCATGTGGCAAGACGAAGTGGGGAAAAAAAAACATGACAGAAGTGATAGAGATGGCAGTGATAAGAGACATCAGCTCCATTTCAATTTTGCCCTGTCTAACGTCGAACTAAGATATTCAAATTAGTCGATTCCCTCTCCCTCTTCCAAATGAATCTTCGAATGAAAATCTATAAGGAACTTCTGCGGTTCGAAATACCTCTCCTAAGCTGTACCAACGACATCTCTCCACTTGAACAGACGAGATGGAGAAGAACATGATTAACCTTGGCTTTGGCGGGTGGATGGCAGACTTCGGCGAGTATACGAGGCTGGATATGTTCTCCTCCAACACCGAGTATGACCAGGAGGAAGCACACAACCTTATACCTGTACAGTGGGCTAAGTGTAACAGGTAAGTAGCCAATTTATGGAGAGTCTGTGTGATATGTGTATTGGGGAGATACAACACTTTCGCCCCGACTCGTATCCGGTTAATGAATGAGGTCCAAAGATAGTGATGATGATGAATGGTCCGCGTATTTATGGAAAGTCCGTGTCGTCTTTGCGCTTAGCATGTCTTGCCAAAAAAATATCCGAACGCTGAAAGAACCAAGCATCTTGAAATACTGAATATGAAGGAAAAATCTTAAAGACGCTCTCCTCGTGTGTATCTTTACCAGTATTTATTACTTCACCATACATCAGTACACCATAAACGAGTAACCTACACCAATCACCAGTACACCATACACCAGTGTGGTTATCTAAAAATGCGTCACCCCACCATCAAGAAAACCAACCATCTCGAGGCACAAAGCTACGTTCTGTCCACTTTCATGTGCATCATGCCCAGGCGTTCGGGGAGCTTGTGGTGAAGGTGTAAAGTCAGCCACAAAGGTCCGTTCACCCCTCTTGCCTCTCTCCACTGGATCCATAGACTCTCGAATGTGACGTAGAGGACTGATGTACACATTGGCCCGTATGCTCATCGGTTAAGGATTTTTCTCTAATACCTCTTCCTTAGCGGTTTATTTCTAGATGTGGCTGGTTAATATCCTTTTACACATTATGTATGTAAAGTGAGGCGATATTACAAGAATTTGCGTAAGAGGACAGTAAAGTATAATAAGCAATGAATCGCTTAGGAAAAGGTGTTACGGATCTTCCATACCCGACGATAATCCGGGTCATTATCATGCATCTGTGGGTGATAATATGCTTCTTATCCAGCACGTCACACTCAGGCATCTATGAGTACAGCATTGAGAAAGGCGGGAGAAGCGAATGGACTTTTTCGTCTGTTTTTGTCAATACATGGTCAGGTGGATGAAATAATCTGTATCGTCTGTGTACACAAGCAAAGTCTGTTTTCTATAAGGTCTTCTGTATGATCCGGTATCCATGTATAATTTGTATGGTTTGTTTATATAACCGTTTGTGTACAGAGAGGCAGGAAGGTGATGAAGGGTATGTCAGATGGGTAAGGTCGTGTCGCCCCTGAGATCTGTGTGATTTCTGTGGTCTGCCTGCTCATTGTATCTATCTAAGGCTTGTATCATGTCACTAATCTCTTTAACTCTTATTGTGTACCGTGCAGAGAAGGGGGAGAGGGTGAGCGCTGAAAACTGTGTGATCTGTGCATCTGTATAGCAGGGATGTTGTTAGGGGTATGGGCTAACTGGATGGGGAGGCACCTTTTATGCGATATGTGTGATTTGTGTATTTGTATAGTCTGTGTGGTTTGTTTAACTGTATAGCATGTGTGGTCCGTGTATGTATGTATAATCTGTCTACTTATGGAGGAATTATACACACAAATGAATATACTGTATTATAGTAACAGTATGACAGTTTTGGCCCAACCTTAGTGAATGCGTATTCTAAATCTGTGTTGTGCTGTGTCCTCTGTAAGTTATGTGTATGTGTTTATGTAAAGTTTGTGTGATCGTTCTATCCCTATCTATGTAAATGCTATGATTATGACCCGTAAAGTGTGTATGATCTGTGTAACTCATGGTCTACAGGGAGGTGGTGGAGAACTCAGGCCAGTTGGGTGAGGTGGTTCCCTTTATGCGGTCTGGCGGTCTGGGCTCGTCCACATACCAACTACTGGCCTGGGCGGGGGACCAAAACGTGGACTGGTCTTTAGGCGACGGTCTGCCATCAACCATCATTGCTGGTGAGACACGGACCGTATTCTAAGTGATTTTGGAAATATCGTAACACCTGTTAGTGAACGATTTATTTTGCATATTACACCATAACACTTTCTTACATGTTATGAATGTGGTTTAAATATCGGTATATATTGCGTACTAACCGGGAATAGTAAAGTAAAGTTCCAAATGCCGAAATAAGATGCTAAGGAAGAGTTGCCTCCTTAATCGATAAGACTACAGACAATGGAGTTCCTGTTGTGGCCTCAGCCTCATCTGGACGTGAACCCGGTGGACTGCAGGACAAAGTTTTCCTTCTGCAGTCCACCATCCTCCTTTCGGTGGACAGGGAAGGGATCTTAGGAATGCTTGTGTAACCGGGCAGTGGAGCCACCTGGTTATATCGGTGCCCCCACATGATGGCGTCCCTCAAAGAAATCCTAGAGGACAAAATTAACTCGTTCTCTCCTCGTCAGCGCTGAGCCTGGCAGTGAGCGGGATGGGCGTGACCCACTTCGACATCGGGGGTTATACGACTCAAGCACCTGTACTTGTGAGGACCAAAGAACTGCTGCTGAGGTCTGCTGAGTATGCTGTGTTTACCCCTGTTATGCGGACACACGAAGGTATAAGCTAAACCCCTCCTCTCTCTCTCTCTCTCTCTCTCTCTCTCTCTCTCTCTCTCTCTCTCGATGATGGTGATGATGATG